>LGRX02026943.1:19911-54698 GCA_001247695.2 Cymbomonas tetramitiformis | reverse complement strand
CAGACGGTCGCATGCGAAGGTCGCAAATAGGCCGGTCAGGCTGGTGTGAGAAGGAGGAGAGGCTCGTGCAGCAGACAATGAGGTTTAGGGTATGCCCGAGGGGGAAGAACCTCGGACGCTCGATGTAGGATCTGGCGCAAAGAGGAAGAGGGGAGGCAGGAGGCAAGAGGGGGGTTGCGTTTTCATACTTGACGTTATTCTCGAGCATAGGGGAAGAGGGCAGGGGGGTGGGCGCCTGTCATGCTGGACATCGTGACCAACGCAAGGGTGGCGGGAGGGAGGGAGGGATGGGGTAAGCTGGGGGTTGCAGGCAACAGCGGCGGAGGCGTTTATCCCGCTGACTCTCGCGAAGAGCTGCCCGGAGGGGCAGTGCACCATGGTGCTGGCGGGGGACCCCCACCAGCTGGGGCCCAGTGCCCACTCTGCCGCAGTAAGGGCGGCGGCGGCGGACGTCTCTTTGCAGGAAGCCGTTATGGCCGCAGCAGGGGGCATGCCAGGCTCGCGCCTCCACGCACCCACTGCCCGCCCCCTCTGGATCGCAGGAGACCTCGGCGATGACGACGGGACCCCCCCTAGGGCATGCCCGGAAGTCCAGCCAGAGCTTGCTGAGGCCACACCGCTGGACCCGGTCATCGCCGCTGCGACGAAGCTGAAGCTGCTGGAGCCGCAGGTAGGGCCCAGGCGCCCCTGTCCTCAAGGGCATCGATGGGGTCGATGGGAACTGGCCATCTTAGTCCACTCTGACGTTTTGGTTGCTTGAGTCCTCTCCATCAGTCCAGTCCAGTCACATCCTCTCCCATACCGGTCATCCCCGCCAGCCCCAGTCATCGCTAATTGCGCCACTCTCCCCAGCTAACCTGTTTCTATCAGACACCCATGTCATCCCTGTCACCGTCACCCCAGCTATCGTTACAGGGGAGCGGAGATCACACAAGCCACGCCTGGTTTCGCCATCTGTCCTACCGCTGCCATGTCAGACACCCAGGGCGTCCCCGCCATCCCCGCTAATGCTTCGGCAGAGGCTACGAGACTGAACGCACAAGATCTTTCGGACATTTCCTCGGACACAAAGTGCGTACTTTTTCTTTGAGGACTTTTTCGGGGTTCCAATAACGACGCCATTCGTCCATCAGATACCGGATCAGCGGCTGAGGACGCGCGGATAGGAGTGAACCGGCAGGCTCGCCATGCTGGCGCGTGATGGTGCACACTGGGCGGGCGTTGCGGGGGCGGACGCTGTGCTCGGGTGCAATCCCGGAGTCTCTCGCAACCATCCTGCAGACACGCGGTGGCCTCTGCGTACCCGGCGGCTGCGGCATATTCGCGGCCAACCACCAGGACCGATCCGACGTCTGACACGGCGTGGAGGGGAGAGTGCAGGCATCGTACCAGGATCTGTCGTTCACGGACGCGCACTTGAGAGCGATGCAGGGGCACGCCCCCGCGAAGACGCTCAAGAAGCTGAAGCGCAGCTGGGTGAATCTCGGGATCCCTTGCCGCAGCACTTGCTCAGCCTGCCCCCCCCAGGCAGTCTCCCCTTCATCGCATTAGCTCGCTGAGTGAGTGCCTCAGTCAAGTGTGGCCGCCATCGCCCTTCCGACGTGTCTCCACCTTTGCAGCGCGAGGAGCGCCTGCCTCTTTCGATTTGCCCTGGCCCCTCAGCAGCCCGCCCAAAAGCACTCGGTTCTCGTTAAATGTTGTGTGATCATGCGCATATGGAAATCGAGGGTGGGCGTCCGTCGCTCGCGCCGGCCCTTCGATTTCCGGCGGGATGCTTTTTGCCCTGCAAAGGGAGCGGCCGGGTGCGCCCCAGCTTTGAGGGAAGCAATTCACCGTGCACGGGGGGCGCGCCGGGGTGTGGGGCGCGGGGCACAGCATCTGGGGAACACGGCGGCCCAGGGGGGGGACCACTTGCAAGCCTTGCAGAGCTACTCGAATGCGATTGAGATCGTGCTCAAGATGAGCGACGAGGCCCCGAGGGAGGGCCGTTCCATGTTCCATGGCGTGCATGCCAGCTTGCTCGCTGCTCGTTCAGATGTGCAGGCGAGGCGAGGGGAGCACGCGAAGGGGTTGGCGGATGCCGAGAGGTGCGTGGAGCTGCAGCCCCACTGGGGCACCGGCTACATCCGCTCAGCCGCGGCCCTCGCTGCGGCCGGGCGGTTGGGCGCAGCGGCAGATGCGCTACGTAGAGGACTGCAGGTGAGAGGCAATGCACATCCCGATCCCGAGATAATGATGGGTAATGATATGAGGCGTGGTGCAAGGTGGCCATGAGGGGGCGCCCGCGGCCGCCTGGTCTCGCATTCCTTGTATCTAGTAATGCGTGCTACGGCGCCTTTCACGTGCGCGGATGTGAGTCCTGGGCAGCCGAGGCGTGGTCCATTGTCCCTGGTGGAGATGTACGCGGCAACACCAAATTGTATTCTGGATTGGATGGTGACGAAATTAATGGAGGATGCGTCGATGGGCAGTAAGAGGATGTGTAGGACATTTAGACGCGTCCGCCCTTGTTGTATATTCCCACTTTTGACACGAGGCCTTGGCGGCGACAGGGGCATCCAGAACATGTTCAATTTGTCCGGCTGCTGCATTGCCTGCAGGGGCTCGATAGCGGAGCCGCGCGAAAGGTAAGTCGCGAGCCACAGCCGCCGCCGCAGCCAGCTTTGACCGGGCGCAAGGCAATTTCCGGTGGAGCCTGACTTCTGGATCGCGCGTATTGACCAAAAACACGGACAGGATAGCTTCGAGCAAGAGTGGCAACATCGCACTTCCTGCATTGGTGTCTCGAGTCTGGAACGTCTGATGTATGACTCTCACTTCTGGGTCTAAATCTTCAGTATTTTGAAGCGAAGAATCACTTCTGTTGTGCGCTGCATCCCCCAAGCCGCCCGCACAGTGGCGCTCCATGCTCTTCGAGCACAGCTGGAGAGTAGTGCAGAGCCGGCCGCGGCAACCTATGGCACCACGCCGGCCACAGTTCAACGGGACCTGATGCTTACGCAGGCTCCTGTTGCTGGTGCCTGCGATCACCCCCCACACCTGCCCGGAGCAGCTTCCGGACCGACGGTCTCTTGTGGGCCCTCTCTTGTATCATCCAACGGCTGACGGTACTACTGCTGTGGGCAGCGAGGCACACTCGAGGGACTTGGCTCAAACATGTATCATCCAACGGCTGACGGTACCACTGCTGTGGGCAGCGAGGCACACTCGAGGGACTTGGCTCAAACATGTATCATCCAACGGCTGACATGTATCCCGTCCGAATGAAACCACGTGAGTGAAGGTGGTTCGTTCCCGTTCCTTTTGAGCAGAAGCCGGTAATTGCTTGGTTCCACACCCAATCGGCTGCCAAGAAAATGACAGCAGCAGAAGCTGTAGCGAGCAAGGCTGTGATGAGTCACCAGGCGACGTCGGATGGGAAGCCAACTGTCGCGGATCGCGCGGCAGCAGCGGAAGAGGAGCCGGTCGAAGCTGCCCGCGGCCTGCCATGCAGACGGACGATGGTCACTCTTGTCCGCAATTACCGCAGTCATCCAGACATCCTGCATCTGCCATCCAAGCTCTTCTATGGCGGCGCTCTCCAGGCGGCCACTCCCGAAGACCAGCTTAGTCTGCCAGAGGTGTCTCCCTCCCCTCCCGCTTCAAGCATGCCCCAGCGTGTGGACAGATGCTGTGCGGTGCCCGAGACGCGCCCCGCTGCTCCCAGGAGGCCCGGGCGACCGGAGGCGCACCACTGTGCTCGGAACTTTCCTCGGAAAGGAGCCACCACCGCGTTTCCGCAATGACGTAGTGATTTAAGCCCCAAGGGGCCTCACTTGGCCCATCATCCACGCATCTCGCCGCGCGGTAATCATCCACGCATCTCGCCGCGCGGTCATCACCCACGCATCTCGCCGCGCGGTCATCACCCACGCATCTCGCCGCGCGGTCATCACCCACGCATCTCGCCGCGCAGTCATCACCCACGCATCTCGCCGCGCGGTCATCACCGCATCTCGCTGCGCGGTCATCACCCAGCATCTCGCCCAGTAGCGGTCATCACCGCGCATGTCGCTGCGCGGTCATCACCCATCTCGCGGCGCGGTCATCACCCACGCATCTGCCGCCGCGCGGTGATCATCACCCACGCATCTCGCAGCGCGGTCATCACCCACGCATCTCGCCGCGCGGTCGCCAGCCCACGCATCTCGCAGCGCGGTCATCACCCCACGCATCTCGCCAGCGCGGTCATCGCGATCTCGTCAGCGGTCATCACCCACTGATCTCGTCAGCAGCGGTCATCACCCCACGCATCTCGCAGCAGTCATCACCCACGCATCTCGCCAGCGGTCATCACCACCCCTTTATCTCGCCGCGCAGTCATCACCACGCATCTCGCTGCACGGTCATCACCCGCGCATCTCGCAGCGCGGTCATCACCCACGCATCTCGCCGCGCGTGATGTCTGCATCTTGCCGCGCGGTCATCATCCACGCATCTCGCTGCGCGGTCATCACCGCATCTCGCCCGCGCGGTCATCACCTTACGCATCTCGCGTAGCGGTCATCACCACGCGTCACCAAGCTGCGCGGTCATCACCGCGCGCATCTGCTTGACGCGGTCATCACCACGCATCTCATTTGTAGCGGTCATCACCGCATCTCGCGGCGTCATCATCCACGCATGTCGCTGCGCGGTCATCAACCACGCATCTCGCCGCCGCGGTCATCACCCACGCATCTCGCCGCGCGGTCATCACCCACTCATCTCGCCGCGCAGTCATCACCCACGCATCTCGCCGCGCGGTCATCACCCACGCATCTCGCCGCGCGGTCATCACCCACGCATCTCGCCGCGCGGTCATCACCCACGCATGTCGCCGCGCGGTCATCAACCACGCATCTCGCCGCGCGGTCATTATTGTACGAAGCATGCACTCTCCCCCCTCCCCCACAGAGAGCACCGAACACAAAGGCAAGCATAGGTCTTGGCAGATTCATATATTCACAATATATTAATTGCCACCCAGTCTGGCCTATTCGGTCTCTCAGCATGTGGCATGAGTGTCTGTCTCCCTCTCTGTCAGGTGGAGCAAGGTCTCAGTGATACCAAGCACGAAGCTTCTAAGCAGGTTCCTAGCAGTAAAACAGCTGCTGTACGGAATGGAACTCTAGGCGCTACGCGCAACCGGAAACGGCCGGTTCTTCGAAGCTGCTGTGAGGAAACGGCCTCACAGATCCCGTGAGGAAACGGCCTCACAGGAATCGTGCGCTCATCTGAGACTCTGCCGCCCAATCTGCAAAGCAGCCGCTCACCTGACAGACCTAACAGGCACCCAAAGCCACATGTGAAGGGGAGGGAATGTGCGAAGGAGCGGGCCGTCACCTCAAGAGAGCTCCTTCGCTGCCTCCGCGAACGCGGCCGGAAGGATGAGACGCTGCTCGTCGTCCAGCTCGCAGTACCTCTCCCAGCAGTCGGACTTCCAGTCCCCCTGCAGCTTGATGTAGAGCCTCTCCACGTTCAGCCGCATGGCTGCCGTGGCCCCGCCCCTGCGGAGCGAATGCCCGGCATACCGAGCCGGGTCCAGCCCCACCTGCACAGCCAGGCTCTTCAGCCCGGCCACCAGCGCCGTGTGCGACATGGGCACCAGCGCGCCCCGCTTGCCCCTCCCTTCCACCTGGAAGAGGGGCGCCTCATCCGGCAACCCCTCCGTGGCCAGCATGAGCCGACGGAGGGCCTCCACCGGGCACAGCCTCGACCCCGGCACCGCCACCAGCGGCACCCAGTGGTAGCGCTCCCCGCACTGGATGGTCTTCGAGTGTCGCACTCGGATCCACACCACATCACCATCCTCCGCGAACAGCACATCCTCCCGCACCAGCGCACCTCTGGCGTTCCACGCTTGGGACTTCCCCGTGGTGAGGTTGTCCTTGCGGAACAATCCGTAGAAGCCCACCAGGATGGCTGCCCACATCGCCAAGCCCGTGATCGACTCCAAGTCCGCGAACTCCGCCATGCGCGCTAGGTCCCGCAGCGTGATGGGCATCACCGGCTTCGCCGGCCGGTCCCACTGCCTGCGCACGCCCTGCAGGGCAGCTGCCACCCAGAACCTGTGAGCCACCGGCGTCCACTCCACCCCCTGCTGCAAGTGAAGGGACCGCACGCCTGCCAGGTAGGACTTGATCGTCCCTGGCTGCACGAACCACGCTGAGAAAGCAATGAAGCGCGCTAGTGTGGCATCCGACGCCGGGAGCAACGGCTCCAGCGTGCCCAGGCACGCAAAGCGCACGCAGAACGTGAGGAAGGCCTTGACCCCCGTGTCGTAGGACCTCTGCGTGCTCTCGGCGTACGCCCCGTCCTGGTAGCGCTCCACCGCCACTGCCAGCTCCTCCAGCAGCTCCTCTGCGCCCCGATCACACCCAGTCAGGCAACTCCACTGGCTCTAGCGGCACGCGCACCACCAGCACATCCCACCGAGTGGGCCCCCACTCCGAGCGGCCCTTGCCGTCCAGCGCTGGCGCCGTGAAGAGCATCGTGCCCGCCCGGTACTTGCGCACCGGGCGGAACACCTCGCGCATCCCCGACACCAGCTCGTACGCCTCGTCCCCCTCCCACACCGGCACCAGGAAGCACCCGCCCGTGCCCATCTGCTGCCTGCGCTTGCACTTCAAGAAGTTGAGCAGGATCTCGTACATCACCGAGAAGGGGAGGTTCGCCCACGTGTTGAGCCCGTCGAAGCTCTTCACGCGCGCGTCATCCTCCGCGCTCCAGCTCCGCACGCAGAAAGCGTTCGCCCGCGAGGACGCCACGCATGCGTCCAGAGTGAACGGTCCGAACTCCTCGTCCATCTCCGCGAACAGGACCGGGGAGAACTGCCAGTCGTCCCGGTCCTGCCTCCACAGCACCTCCCGCTTGCGCATCGCCCACCGCATGTGGAACTCCTCGAGCTTCAGGCGCGAGAGCAAGTCCGCCAGAAGGTTGTCTTTGGACGAGATGTACTTCGGGCGCAGCCGGATGTCGTGCTGCGCGCAGAGGTAGAAGATCTTCCTCAGCAGCGGGATGTACTCGACCGGCCCCCAGAACTTGTCCACTTGCGTGAGCGCGCACTGGTTGTCGATCCGTACCACCAGCGTCCACCCCGACAGCCTGTGCGCCCACAGCGCCAGCGCCCACCACACGGCGAAGAGCTCGAGGTAGTTGATGTGGGACTTCGCCTTGCTCGTGAACGGGTAGAAGTCGCGCTGCGGCATCTCCGCCAAGTCCTCCCACGAGACGAGGAAGTAGTCGGGCTGGCAGTGGCCGCCCATCCCCTTCCTCAGCGACGCGTCCGTCGCGAAGGCGTCCTCGTGCACGTCCTCCTTGTGCAACACCACCTTGCGCCCGTTGTAGAGCCGGATGACGCGCTCCACCACCTTCAGATCTTGCATGACGCCGGTGTTCACCGTCACGCGCGACCTGCCGGCTGTCGCCGCGACGAGCGCGAAGCCCTGCCGCGTGTAGAGCGAGAGCCCCCACACCACCTGCGCACAGAACGCCAACAGCCCAAGCAGTGACTCGAGCTTGCGCCTGCGCACCGGTCCCGTCGCTGCCTCCGCGCGCATCTCCCGCAGCTTGTCCGTCACCTGCTGCACACGCTCCTCGTCGATCGACGCGGTGCACACCTCGCCGTCGGTGCACAACAACACCCCGAGGAACTCCATACGTCGCGCTGGACCCTCACACTTAGCTCGATTCACCTTAAAGCCCAGCATGGTCACAAACTCGATCAAGAGGTCCATCATCTCCTGAGCCTCAGCTGCCGTGCGCGCCACCATGAAGAAGTCATCTAAGTAACCGACGCACGGCACTCCCTGCGCCTGCATCCACGCCACGATCGCCCGCGTGTAGCGCATGAAGATGCCTGGCAAAGCGCGGTTCCCGAAAGGGCTGCGCGTGTCCATGTACCTCTTGCCGCGCCACTGGAAGCACTGCGCTGCCCAGTACTGCGACGCGACGGGCAACGACCTGTACGCCTCCTCCAGGTCCACCTTCACCATGTACATGCCCGGTCGTAGCAGCGCGTACGCGTCCTTGACTGACGTGAACTCGTCCTTCTGGAGCTCGATCCAGTCGTTGACGCCGACGAACGAAGGTCGCGAGTAATCCCACACGGGACGGTACTTGAGCTTCCCCTTGCGGAGTCGCTCCACCATCCCGAGGGCCGACACGCCCCGCGGTAGCCAATCGCGCGCGTCGAAGATCCTCCCCGCGGCCATCTCCTTCACGAGCTCCGCGGTCATCGCCTCCGCGTGCTCGTCTCCTACATAATTCTCCACGACGTACGGCTCGTCCGGCTCCTCACCTGCGAAAGGGAAACCGACGCCACATGCCGCACCTCGCACCAGGAAAGCCACGTCTGGCCAATCCTTCAGCGCCTCCGCGAGCAGGTGCGCTCTCTCCGACATCAGCGGCACCTGCGCCCCCACATCGCGCACCTCCTGCTGGAAGCGGGCGCGCTCCTCCTCTGTCGTGCCCGTACCGGAAAGGCCCCGCGCCATGGCGCCCTCCACGATCGCTGCACGCAATGCCGGCCACCTCGCCGACCTCGACTCCGCCACCGCCGGGTAGTGCTCACCGCACCCGGTACCCGCCGGGAACACCGCCGGCGCCGACGCCGCAGCCGGCGCCGCCGGTAACGGTGCCCCCGCTGCATCCCACACCGGCGCTACCAGCAGCCTCCGAAGCCGTGCCCACCACGGCTCCGCGTCCTCCACCTGCATCTCACATGTCTCACCTGCAGGCTCGGGCTCCTGATCGCCGCTCGCCATCATCACGCCATCCTCGCGCTCCTCCTCCGGCTCCACGACGATCTCCCCCTCTGGCGCCCCCTGCGCCCCTCCGCCACCTTCCGGCTCCCCCGGGGGCGTGGCCTCCCCCGGGCTCCACCGCCCGTTCCCTCAGCGGCCACCTGCCGGCGCCGTGCACTCATGGCCCTCGTAGTGCACGTGGTTCTTGCTCTCGCACTTGATGCAGTGGTGCGCGAACTTGCAGGTCTTCCTCCCGCACCCCGCCAGTGAGTTGTGGTCAAAGCACACACTCTGCGACCGCTTGCCATCTCGACGCTTACCGGGCTTGTCCGGCTTCACGACGCTCGCCTCCGGCTGCTCCGGGTCGGACACTCGCGGCTTCTTCGAGTAGCGGCTGCCGGTGCCCACCGCGTTCCAGCTGCTGCCACCGCCACCGCCACCTCCTCCGTAACCCTTCTCCTTGATGCCCTTGTCGCGCTTGTACATCTCCCAGTGGGCGGTGTACGACACGAGCTCGAAGGTCGTGGAGGCCTCCTTCTCCATCCGTACGCAGAGGTGGTCGTAGAACTTACGGAGGTGGTCCCATGCGTAGTCCAACGACATCAGGCGCATCCACTTCCGGAACTGCAGGAGTAGGTCCCGTGCGTCCTCGGGGGCCTTACACGCCAGCACCGTGAAGTTCTCATCCCACTCATCGAAGCTCCGGCAGTGCTTCGCCTTGGCCTCCAGCACCAGGCCCTTCTTGGCGTCCAATCGCCACTCCGCTGCCCCTTCCTCGTAGTCGCCCCCGGGACGGGACACCCGGATGTCCATCCCCTTCAGCGCGCCACCTGCGGGGAGGAAGGGTCTGGCAGGCACGGCAATCTCACCTGGCGGGCGCGTGATGTCCTTCACCGCCAGGCTGCCATCCAGTGCTCGTCGCAGCTCCTCGTCAGTCGCCGTGCGGAGGGAGCCGAACCGCGCCTTCGCTGCTGCCCGCTTGCGCTCCTCACTCTCGCTGTCCTCGCCATCCGACTCGACGTGCTGCTTCACCGCCCTCCGCTTCTTGCTCTTCGCAGCTGCTGCTGCCCACTCCTCGTCGAAGGCCGGCTGCGCGATCCCTGGCACACTCGCCAACGCCTGCTGCATGTCCGCCAGCTCCCGAAGCGCGAGGTCGATGTACGCGTAAAGATGCTTCGTGCGTACCTTCGCGCGCTCCGGGAGCTCCTCCAGCCCGCACTGCTCCTGCTTGCACGCGGGGAACTTGCTGTCCACCAGCTCGAACTCCCACGGCTCCACCCGCCTCGCCGGGTGCCGCCCGAAGCTGTGCTTCACCCGCGCAAGATCGGCTGCCTGACGCGCTGCAGCCACCCTGATCTCGGTGATCACGCGCTCACACTCCGCCCATGACCACCCCTTGCGCTTCCCCGTCGACGCCCGCGCCACCTCTCGCAAGGACGCGGGCGGATCTGGCTTCCGGCTGCCGCCCTGACCGCTCACACCGTGCCCCGCCAACGCCGCCGCGACCGCCGCGTCCACCATGCGTTGCACTTCACTCTCCGTGCGCAGCACCCCCCTGGGCGAGGGTCCCGAAGACCCGGGGCTGCCACTCCCGTGCGGAGATGCCTGCGATCCGGGCCGCACCTCCTCCTGCATGTCACCTGCGGCTGTAGCCCACGCTAGGACCCTGCGCCTGTCCTTCGTTGCCACCCCACGCAGGGACTCCCACCTGGCTCCTGGCTCCCCCAATGGCCACTCACCTCGCACCACTCGCCGATCCGTACCCAAGAGCCCCACCTCCACCAGATCGTCGGTGGGACCCTCCAAGTCCCTCGGCATGTCCTCCACGATCGCGTCCTCCAGCCGCTGGAACTCGATCAACATGTCCTTGCGATCCTCCAACACCTCGACCTTCGTGGTTGCTCTGGACGGTTGTGCCAGCTCCATCAGCTTCGCCACCGCCGCGATCCTGGTTCGGGTGCACCAGACCGCTGCCCGCCGGTACTGATCTAGCGTGCGGGTCACCTCCGGCGATGACATCCTCCGACCTCCCCCTGCTCCTCGCTGGCCCGTCATGTTTCCTGATCTCTTCCCGCAGCCCGAAACTTGCTTCTCTCCCGACAGGGAACCAGACGCTGTCGGAGTCTGCCTCCCACACTTGCTCAGCGCAATTCGCGCAGAGGTTGGTCTTTACGAACGCGCGCCCGTCCCTACGGCGCAGCGGGTTCAAGATCGGCTCCCAAGTTTGCCACTGGGCGTGAGAGAATACGTCACTCTCCCAGCACACGAAGCACGGAAAAGACGAATCGGCCTCCGGCACCTCCAGCTCGATCACCGGTACCCGTGCGTACGGAAAACGTACCCTTCGTACGGATAACGCGGGTCCCAGTACGGACAGTTGAACTTGCACTTGCAGGGCACGAAAACCGGGTGCGACCAATCCCTCCTGTCAGTACGATCCTCCAAAGGCGTGCGCACCCCTGAGATGTCGGTTTGCGTTCCCGCGTCTTTCTCCGTAGGCTGTCCGTACGATCCTCTGGGCCCAGCTTGCAACTGCCCAGACATCCACGCACTAGAGCGAAAAATATATGATATTCGCTGTGCGATATCTAATAATTTTTTGCGAATACGCTTTCGGAATCAAAAAAGAAAGGAAGAACAGAGATGGAGCGTTGCTCCTGAGGCTGAGATTCCGAAAGACTGCTTGACACACCCTGAGAAAGTTGTTAACAACTAACTTCTCGTGTCAAGCCCAGACGTGTCACGTGTCACCGATCACGGCGATCGGTGACTGCCCCCGTCCCGATGCCACAGACACCAGTGTGGCATCGATCTGGCAGACGGGCCTGGCGACCCTAAACTTAGGGTTCGCGCGCATTGCTTCTACAATAACCCAAATTATTATTTTCCAAATAATAATTGTCTATCACCCACTGATCTTGCTGCACGGTCATCACCCGCGCATCTCGCCGCGCGGTCATCACCCACTCATCTCGCCGCGCGGTCATCACCCACGCATCTCGCCGCGCGGTCATCACCCACTCATCTTGCTGCGCGGTCATCACCCACGCATCTCGCCGCGCGGTCATCACCTGCGCATCTCGCCGCGCGGTCATCACCCGCGCATCTCGCCGCGCGGTCATCACCCGCGCATCTCGCCGCGCGGTCATCACCCACGCATCTCGCCGCGCGGTCATCACCCACGCATCTCGCCGCGCGGTCATCACCCACGCATCTCGCCGCGCGGTCATCACCCACGCATCTCGCTGCGCGGTCATCACCCACGCATCTCGCCGCGCGGTCATCACCCACGCATCTCGCTGCGCGGTCATCACCCACGCATCTCGCCGCGCGGTCATCATCCACGCATCTCGCCGCGCGGTCATCATCCACGCTCCTCGCCGCGCGGTCATCACCCACGCATCTCGCCGCGCGGTCATCACCCACGCATCTCGCCGCGCGGTCATCACCCACGCATCTCGCCACGCGGTCATCAACCACACATCTCGCTGCGCGGTCATCACCCACGCATCTCGCCGCGCGGTCATTATCCACGCATCTCGCCGTGCGGTCATCACCCACGCATCTCGCTGCGCGGTCATCACCCGCGCATCTCGCCGCGCGGTCATCACCCACGCATCTCGCTGTGCGGTCATCAGCCATACGGGAGCTGCTGGAGGGGTTTCGGAGTGCGGCACTGAACAAATGCTGGTGGAGATGGCGGGCGCCGCAGGGGCTGCTGGACGGGCTGGAAGTGGCAGATCACGTCCGCACCCTCTTCTACGGGGTGAGGGGCGAGCAGCTGCAGGAGCTGGGCGCCGCGAGTTACTACAACGCCGTCGAGGCCACGCGCCTCGCGGACCTCCTGGAGGCGTTCCTGCTCTCGCCGGGCGCCGCGCTCCGGCCCGATGACGTGGGGGTCATGGCCACGTTCCGCCGCCAAGTGCAGAAGATCCGCGGCGTCCTGCGGAGCCGCGGGCTGGGGTCAGTGCGGGTGGGCACTGTGGACGACTATCAGGCGCGTGCACCGCAGGGGTCGTACGCCCCCCCAGGCCGCTGCAGTGAGGCCCGTGCTCCGAGAGGCGCGCCAGGTGCATCCGCGCCGTGTGTCACATGCGGCACGGGCGCGAACATCGATGGAGGTCCGCGCGGCGTCTCCGAGCTCCGCCATCTTCACAAACACAAACGACGAAGACGAGGCGAAGTGGCTGAGTGTTGTGCTGCCGCCAGCCCTGCGTGGTCAGGCGCCTGGACGCCTCGGGCAAGTGTGCTGTGCTGAAGATACCCCCACGCGGCAGGACAACTTGACGGAAACGGCAAATGAATGTCCTCGCGGAGTTTAGAGATGTAAGCAGTCTCTAGCGCGTTGGTGTTCCAGCGACGTTCCTATGAGGTCTGTTACAGCCGAGCAGGCTGTGGACCAGGATGGTCGAGCAGGCTGGCGTCTTGTTTGGCGCACCGAGTGGAATGTGATTGGGCCCTTGCCCCAGCGCCCTTGCGGTTACTCCGGGAAGCCGGCGTTGCTTGCATGTGGAGGGCGCTCCGGCGAGGCGGCGGCTCTTGGCAGGCTTGAGGGCCGGTGCAGCCGGTCATCGGATATTTAGGAACAGACGCGATGGCGGAGACTGGCATCGATGCCGGCATGGGGGCTGCGGTGATGACGACGGGGCCGATGGGGGGGGAAAGGCTGCAGGGACAAGAGGAACGTATCATTTTCATTAGCACAGTGCTATCGCGCCCGTCCACGCTGGCAGGCTCCGCCGCGTCCACAGGTCTTAGCAACCTCGAGTTCTTCACGAACCCGAAGCGGTTCAACGTGGCCATGTCGCGCGCGAAAGTGCTGAACGTGGTGCTCGGGCACCCGCTGGTGCTGATGGAGAGCGGGCCCTGGAGCGAGCTGCTCCGCCGCTGCGTAGCGCAGGGGGCATGCTTCGGCGCGGGCAGCCCCGAGGCCGTGGAAGGGGGCGCGTGGAGCTCTGCAGAGGCAAGCGCCGACATGGCGGTGACACCTCACTTCTTCAGCCTCCCTCATATGTTTACCCAGTTCCCTGCGTACGCCAGGAGGAGCGGCGAGAGATGAGAGTGGCTCGTGTCGTATTTATAGTCAGGCAAGGGAGAGTAGCACACCTTCACAGCCAAGCAAGGGTGAGGGGCGAGGGATCTGAGGGGCTTGCACCTCCATAGTCAGGCAAGGGGGAACGGCATGGGCATGCTGTGCCGAGGTGTATTTCCTGATGTGCCCATCGTCAGCTTTCACACCGAGATCTGATAGACGACTGGCCATGACGACGCGTCACAATGTTACAGCACATGAAGGCGCATGCATGCCAGCTGTGTCAATGCTACACGGGGATATAGATGAAGGGTAGGGGAGGTGGTGGGGCTGCAGTTTGGAGAGGATGATGATGAGCAGAGGCGGCTAGAGCAGGCGATGCTAAATCTCTCTCAGTCGTCGGTGCTCGGCATGGGCTACATGCAAGAGAGCTTTCCAGAGCTGCGGGGCTTCATTGATGAGCAGGTGGGTTGTCAGCCAGGGTACACCACCCGCATCCAGATGCATGAGACGGAATCTGCGAGGCGCGTGAGACGCAATCTGCGAGATGCATGAAACGCGATCCGCGAGATGCGCATATTAGAGGACCTTCAGCGTTCAATTCATCAGCAAATCACTTTCACTTATCCCAATTGGGTCCTGTTTAAGGCATTCTGATCGGGTGGCTTTTAAGGCATTCTGATTGGATGCTTTTTTAAGGCATTCTGATCGGGTGCTTTTAAGGCATTCTGATCGGGTGTTTTTTAAGGCATTCTGATTGGGTGCTTTTTAAGGCATTTTGAAGGTAAGGCTACCTGCTTGAGCACTTGACGGCTAATGGTGACTTCAGGATCCGATGCTATCGATTCCAGGGAGACCAGAAGTGCATGTGTCTGCCGCTGGTACCTGAGACCTTTACGACTTTCCATGCATGAGTGGAGGTTGGGAACATGCTTGGGTTGCCGCCCACATGGTTTGTCATTTCATGTTACCAGGGTTGTGTTTCGCTTGGTCGATCAGGAATGGAAAGTTGCAGTATGACATCGTTGTGCAAAAGGAGAAGGAGGAACTATAAACAAATGGAGCTGAAAGGTTGATAGCTAGCAATAATGAGATACATTGACAATGGGTGCATTATGTTTGGACAAAGTAGACAGAACGTCGACTGCGCTGTTTGTATTGTCATCACACAGAAATAAGCCTGATCATACATATTAGACACTGCTAAGAAAGTTTTTCCAATGGATTCCCCTGGTAGCATTGCCTCGGCACCTATTGTATACCAGTTGCAATTACCACCCTGTTCTCATATATGTTATTATTAAGATGACTTACGAGAGCGAAATGACGAAAACCGCGGTATATACTGCAAGATATGTCAGCAATAATCAGGATCGGAATGGCTCTAACACACAGCGCACGCAGCAGATACCCTACGTATGCTGGAAATGGGCCTGTAGATCCAATGTTTTTTCTGCCCACAGCGTGACAGTATGGCAGTCCGAATTTCGTCGGCTCTCTTTAGCATCATCGCCACAGGTAAACTGTAACAAGGGGAAATACAAAATTTCGGCATATGCCAGCTTTGGCTTACATTGCATGATGTATAGTATACTGCTCAATTGGCTTTGGCCATCTGTAAGGGTATAGCATGTACATAACATACCACTGTCGTAGTATGGTGAGCAACCTAACGGACACGTCTGCTTGCCGACCACCAAAATGGCCACTCGATTTTTTTTTCGCCTCCCCGTTTTGCTGACCTGCTAAGTGATCAATTATTTTTCTTACACAGATGCCGCTCTATGTGCCGTACATGACGTCAGTACGGATCACGTACTTCGTGCCATCACTGAGAAGGGCGCCCTCGTGAAGAATGTCATGCTGGAACACCAGAACTTTCCCGGGTTCGGGCCTCACAGCAGCCGTCAAGGCATCTTGACGGTTGAAAAAGTTCGTTTCACCTCCACTAAAGTCGCCATTTAGATAAAACTGAATTGTTAGGATACTTTGATCAAGTGCTCGTGGATGGCCCTGTGGTCGTATATAGCATCCATCAAAGTGCGGAGCAAAGTAGTCTCCCGGTGCGTACCTGGAAAACGAGAAAATGTTCAAACTGAAAGCAGGCAACAGCGCATTTGTGTGTGAAACTGAAGCGTCACAATTGCAAACGCAGATAAGATGAAAAAAACAGTTATTTGATCTTGTTGAAAAACGTGAAAATGATATGTGAAACTCTGTTTCGAAGGTGAGCCAAAGCGATGACTCTAATGTTTGGTACGACTACTACGGGGGAGGATTCTGTTGATGGTTGGGTGTCATGCCTTAAGAAACGTAGGCGTTCATTTAAGCCTTGAATATCTTTGCCTTTCCAAGATGAAGGTAAAAACTCACGCACTCGCTCGAAAAGCTTCTGCAGTAAGAACGGGCATTGCCCATCAATAAAGCAACAGAACAAGATGCGCTAAAGATGACTAGCAAGTGAACGGGGGGGGAAAGAGTCATTTAGCAAAGACACCGGTGTGTCTTCTTTCAATTTTTGTGCAGCTTGTTTAGCAACATAAGTATGACGAAACAGCAAGGGATGGAGTGATATCAATCGCTTCTTTGTCTGCTTCCTCACCTGAGCTAAATCTACGTCATCAATAATGCAGCGTGAACTTTTCCTTGTGTCGGTGTCTAAGACTTGCTTTCCGAATCCAACGTTTAACAAAGCTTGCTCATACCCGACTGATTCCGAGCGACTAACTAAGCTAGAACATTCTTGTTGACTTAAAACGCCTGCAAAGATGGCAAGCGCGGTCAGCTTCCGGAAGCTATGTCAAGCGGCGAAGTCGACGAATTTGTGAAAGCTGTGTCGACTTCCTCAACGAGGTGCGTTTATGCCACTCTGCTATATATATACAAGAACATGAAGTTTATGAAACTCTTCCAGGTTCATGGAGTGGCAGTCTCCACGTTTGGGGCAAATATACCACAGAAGAATCATTCACTCGGAAAGCAACGATTTGAACAGTCGGCATTAGGCACCCTCAAGAGCACTTTGGAGATGCAATGGAAATTTTACCATCAAGAGTGAACGCAAACTTCCCGGCATCTCCCGTATTTACCCAGAATCTTTGCGGCGCGTCAGTATTTTCGGAAGGTTTGCGAATATTTTCAATTCCTGCGTGTGTGCTCGCCGTCTTTGTTCCGCTCGCACCCATCTGATGTATTGAATGTCGAGGATCCTATGCGTATGTGTTGTGTGAGCACTTTGCACGTATGTGTTGTGTGAGCTTCAGCTTTTGAGGTACAGTTGAACAAGCTCAGCATATAAACAACTCTCTCGCTTGTACAGAGCTCTATCTGTTTTATGGCTTACGATAGGGAGCAAGAAATATAATGCTATAGAAAAAACGGAAGGGGAGAAGCAGATGCGCCAACGCTTGTTGCCGATGCCGTCTCAGCTCTGCCGTGACGCCACGCCACGTGCTGCCATCGGCAGCGGCAGCGGCAGCGGCATGTCAGCGTGATGACACACGAGGGGAATTGATCGAGGACAGGCATAGGCAAACCTAGTCGTAGTGTCACCTCTTTTTAGGTAGCACACGATAGGCACGCGTTGCGATTGTCACACTGGACTTGTGACACCTCGTTAAATGCTAAAATGCAACAGGAAAAGAAAAACTGATGGTTTTCTGATCAGTGTAGTATGACAGGCAGTATGACTGTCATACGGAGCGGATCTGAAAACTGAGGTTTTCTGATCAGTCGGAGGCCTAAGAGGCCAGCTTCGGTACTGAGAAGGCTTCTTGCCGTGTTACTGTGAGTGTGTGGACTTTCCCACCCGCCCTCCCTTGTGCTTCAGGTACGGATGTGGAGAGGCCGCTCTCAGTGCAGGAGCTGCAGGACTTGGAGGACCTGGAGCAGCTGGGCTCTGAGCTGGAGGTTGTGCAGATCCGGCCCGCAGAGGGGCAATCGGCTCATTAGAGTGTAGGTAGAGGAGACTAGGACCTGTGCCTGTTCAGTGCCGACCGTTGTGATGAGAGGTAGCTACAGTTATCCTTCGATGGGGGGCTGCGAAGCTGCCTCATGCTGCTTCTCATTTAGGCATTGTTCAGTAGGCTTTGCTAGGTGATGGCTTTGTTATTGCTGTCATGCCTGACTCTGTGCTGGAGCGGGTAATTATGCTTTTTGAGGGTTTCAGCCCTAGCTTAGCATTTTAGGTCCATAGTCTGTACTCTTTAGGGTAATGATAGTATTTGCGGGCCTCAGTCCTTTGGCACGAGGGGCATGTGCCCGCATGCAAAAGGCTGGGGTCGGCAGTCGGGTCGTGGGACCCTGATTCCTGTCTGACGGGAGTCCTTGATTTTTGGCACTTCTGGATTTGTCGTATTATTATTTTTTGTAATTCCACACGCAGTGCACCGGCCGGGTTTCCATTCACATATGTGTCATATGTGTCATGCAAGCTGGGCTATGTAGCCGCAGCTGATTAGAAAACCTGGATATTGTTGCGTATAATTTGAATATATCGGTGTATGAGGTATTAAAGTTCATCTTTAGGACCCACCTGGTTAGAATCCACGGTCAGATTGCTTCAAAAATAAATAATCTTGACAATATTCTACGGGAAAATCATGGGGGATCACTGCCCCCCACAACTTGATATTTGTAATTTGCAACAAGTGTTTGCTACTGCTCTACCATCATGGTATTCGAGTTGTCTATGGACTTTAAACACTGTAGGCAGTTGACGTCGGTCGAATTGAGAAACATCATACGTCGATGTTTGCCAAAAGTCTGAAAACTGTCGATGTAGAAAAATTGTCGATTTTTCTGTGGTTTCACCCTTCATGACAGTGAAAAAATGTGTATAAATATCACTATACTTGGTTACTCGAAATGGGCGTTATATGTATGTATAAACGCTCGAAGCGGCCTTGACGATGAGCTTTTGTCCAGGGTCGATATCGAAGCGTACTCGCACGATATCGACGTTTTTTCCTCATTGTTGCACGTTTCCAGCCTGTTCGCTGTTGCACATTTCCAAATGACGAGGTAACGTCGGTGGCGTGGCCAACCTTGTATGGAAGCGGGCGAAGCGCCGGGGGGCGATTTGGCCCCCCCTGCCCGGGGTAAATTAATTTAATTCCCATGCTAGTATGGCATATTTGGAGCAAATCTACGGAGTTTGGGTGAGGGGGTCTGACACCCCTCCCTATGCAAAGGTAAATGGGGTACCCTTCGGGAATATTTTGGCCAACCCTACCGCCAAAAAATTAGGTGTTATGCCATGTGTTGGAATTGACGCTACGACTAGTTCGTACAGTCTAGTGTCATTCATGTATGTCATCTTCGGTGGTCAGCCTGTGTCACTCATCTCGGGTATATATCGTTTGTATATCCGAGTTTAGTGATCCGTTGTTTCACCGTCGGCAGCGGGTCCCCACTGCCTGTTCAGCTGTTTCCAGCAGGTTATGGTCCTTCTCACGCTTGCGTGAACTGAATTTTAGCGTAGAATTTTATTTTATTTCCGCCCTATCTTTCGGTTGAGCGTCTCCACGCCTTGTGGGACGCTTTAGGGCAGATTCTGCGTATTTTCTGGAGGCGGCTACTTACGGCTTTGGGTGATTTCGACGAGGTGGACTCCTACGATTTTTGTTCCGTTACTTCATTATCAAGGCATGGAATCAGTTGGAACAAGCAGCATCGATGGTTTTTGATTATTCCAAAATTTTCATTGATTAATAGTGATATTCCAAATTATCCTATCAATAAATTGTGATAAAAGAAGGCAGCTATCGATCGATTGTGATTGTAACATTAAACTATCAATTGATTGTAATTCTAGCAAATGCATATCAATTGATTGTGATTTCTACCGAGGCTACATCAATTGATATGATACCCAAGAATTGCTACGCCGTGATATTGCAGGCTATGTATTTCAACAATTGCTATTTACTATCTAATAAGTATCTATGAAGGGACTACGTGGTCCTTTTGCCACCCGCTCTCCCTTAATCTCTCGCACCGTGTAAACGATATCATCACTGCCAACAAGATCGAAAGGGGTTTGCTGCGTCCGTTTGATGGGGCCTTTCCATTGGGCGACCAGTTTCACATGGTTAGGCTTACTTCCACGTCCACGTTTACCCATCTTGATTCACACGGCGTACACGGGAAGTCAATAGTCGAACTGTAAAATGATGTCCAGGTCGTGGCCAGAAATTTTGATTTTTGAATGCCACCAAATCGAGTCGAGAGCCTCCAACACACCCCCTCCGATCTGAGGATGGGCGTCATTTACATGTTTATTGGTTCATCTCAAACACACTTCAGCGAAGCCAAATTAGCGACGAATGAAAAGCCTAAAATTCAGGAGTGAAGGATCGGTTAGGGAGTTATATACTACATATCGATATGTGGTTGTGTGTCACATGCAAATATCAATCGATTCTGATATGTCCCACGGTCACGATCAATCGATTGTGATAATGCAAATCGAGAATCGATCGATGGTGATAATTCGGATTAGGCATCAATCGATTGTAATTCTCGGAGGTGGATATCAGTCGATTGCAATATTCTGATTGTGCATCAAATAGGCATCAATTGATTATGATATTCTGATATATTGATGGTATCAGAATATCAAACAATTGATTCCATGCCTTGTTCATTATTGGATCTCGGTTTCTTTGATGGATTCGCAGCAGATTTCTTCGAGTATGGAGCTCCTAGCTCTTTTGGAATCGGTTGACTCTGGATTTGCGAGAGTCTCGACTCTCAAAAGATCACAGCTCATCTCTTTGTGCACTTCTATGCATTTAGCTATTTCGCATTTCCGTGAGGCGGCTCAGATTTCGGCAGTTTCGACCGAGAATTTTCCGATAGTTTTGAACATCTTGGTGGCTGGTGAGCCACAAGTTGGTGGTGTCTCGGCCGAGACCGCTGTTTCTGGAATTTCGAGCGGAAGATTTTGCGAAGTAGGAGTGGGCGATGCGCCGGCTATTTTGGCGTCCCAATCAGTTTCCACTCAGATTTCCACCACTAGACCCTTGCCTAGTGCCACTAGGGCAAGCGAGATGGTGCCACAGGCCCCTCCTGTGGTAACCGAAGTTCATTACGTTCATGCGCCTCCAGTTGTGCCTGCCTATATGGGCCCTGGGCCGGATCGCAGTTATGAGGAGTATTTACTTAGTGAGGATGAGGATGAATCGGAGTACCCACTTGGGTATTTCGATGATTCCAGCGGCAGTTGTGAGGAGGAAGAGGAGCAAGATGGCCACTTGGCCGCTCCGCATTTTTCGTCCGATCGATCGGAACGGGATTCCGGGCTGGACACAGGTTTTCAGCAGGATTCTTATGGCGGAGGTTTCGAGGCCCCACTTGGGGAAGAGTTTTTACCGCAGAATGGCTTTTCAGTTGGCAGAGTTTCTTTTGAGAATGAATCTGCCGTTGAGTACGAGAATGACGAGGACATCTACACCGCAGAGGAGTGGGCTGCCTGGGAGGCAGGAGCCCACGATTCCGACGAGATTGGTGGTGCTGGTTTTTATGATGAAGACACTTATTACGAGGAAGATGCTGGTTACGACTCTGGTGAAGGCTACTACTGATTCTTTAAACAGACAGGCGGTGTTCGCGTTATCATTCTCCACCACTTGCTGTAGTTTTGGGCAGAAGGATGTTGCTGAAATTCTCACCACTAGCGGGCAGCTTTATCAATTGAGACGAACATTTTTTATGGCAGAGAGACCTTTACGGTTCGCAGTGTATCAAAGCTAAACCGACAGGCAGAATTCTTTTAGCATTCTCCATCACATGCAGACAGGCGAGATTTATCAGTTCACCCACCACTAGCTGGCAGAGCATTAATTTTAGCAGACCGGAATTGGTCCTAGCAATCTCCAAGGCTTAGCAGTATTATTTTGCTAGCCTGTACATTCATCTTGCCACCTGTGACTTTGACTAGCTTCCTAAACTCTAGTAGCTAGGGTGGTGAGTGTCACTAGCTGGTCCACCTCAGATGAGGTGGTGTGCTGGAATTGACGCTACGACTAGTTCGTACAGTCTAGTGTCATTCCTGTATGTCATCTTCGGTGACTCTGCTTGTGTCAGTCAAAGTATTTATTCCCGTATGTTAGCAATTATTGAGTTCGTTCTTTATCCGCCGGGAGCGTTCTCCCCGCTGTCACTGTGTAGTTTCCAGCAGGTTATGGACCCTCTCACGCTTGCGTGAACTGATTTTTGGCGTTGAATTTTATTCCATTATTGCTCTATCTTTATTTTGAGCGTGCCCTTCCCTCTTGGGGCACTAGGAATCTGGTCCGCTATCATCCTGATAGGAAGACGCGCGGTTGACTTGGGAAATTACGGCAGAGTGGTATCGGCATTTTCTTCGCGCGTTTACCTTCTTTTACGGATTATTGTTCCGCGATGACTCACGCAGTGATTCTGCCCGATGAGGAGCTTCAGGCTCTTTTGTTTTCTTGCGATGAGAGGTTGGAGAAAGTGGAATTCCTAAAACGCGCTCAGCTCGTTTCTTTGTGCCACGCCCAAGCTAGGGCGCTCGCTCGTTTTCGGTGCGCCCCGCAGAGTTTGCCGCAGCCTGAGACAGTTTTGGAGCCGATTATTGTGGAGATAGTCGTTTCAGAGCGCGCCGGGAGCGCGCCGATTATTGTGGAGATAGTCGTTTCAGAGCCGCCGGGAGCGTTCTCCCCGCTGTCACTGTGTAGTTTCCAGCAACGATTAAACGCTGCCGATTATTGCATATTCATAGTGGCGGGAACTGGACAGGCGATAAAACCCTTATATATGGTAATTTGACTTTTATTATAGCATTTTACGAGCATCACAGGTATCCAGGTGCCTCTCCCCGTTGATGCACATCGCTAACGAGTAAAGCACCTAGTACCTAGACATCAACACAACATCATGTCAAGACAGCAGACACACGCTTTGTTACGGTATGTATTTGGAGTGTTTCAGGAGTCTAGAAGCGTGCGCTAGATAATTGTACAGAGTGCACACAACACTTGGCAACGCTTTCTGGCTTCACGGAACCGTGTCACCCGTTCTGCCTTCTTCTCGGCGCTAGCCTCGAGATACGATGGAGACGAGATAAGGCCAGGACAAATGTCGATTCTCCCGTTGCGTTGGGCTCATAGACTCACTGATATCAAAGCAGGCTGAAATATACAGGATAACATATAATATCGATATCTGAATATGATAAGTCTGCCGGAGAGTCTCTGTGAACATATGTGTGAAGCTCGAATCTCTAGGGTGAACATATGATGCTGTAAAATACTGTAGGTCCTTGGGTCCATGACTATCGACTGTAGGTCCCTGGGTCCATGACTATCGACTGTAGGTCCATGGGTCCATGAGCGCAAGCTAACAATGTGCCATATGTCGAGTGATGTCACTAGAAGGACTGAGAGTGAGACTGTGACTACTGTATGCGTACTAGTACTATGCATATAGGTAATAGCTACTGTCTAATATCAGATCGTGTATGACACCACCACATCACGTGGACATGTGGTGTGAGCTAATGCTGGAGTGATGCAGTAAGTAACAGCAATATCAAGGTAATGAGAAGTAATCATGGAGGAGTAACAGTGAATGAATAAAGTGATCATTGGTGAAAGCCAGTCATATAATATCCAGCCATACGTAACCACTCATAGGTAACCAATCATAAGTCCATAAATACCATATGTATAACCAATCCAGAACCAGAATAACTAGTCCAGAACCAGAACAACCAGTCCAGGACCAGAATAACCAGTCCAGAATCATGTCGGTGTTGTCAAAGTTGTCGATCAGATGAATGATGCGGTGACAGAACCTCTACTTGGTGCCTCCGGGTCATCAAGATTAGACATGCTCGCAGAGGCCCACCATCCCTCGCCTCGGGTCACCCTACTAGGTTCTGCCTCCGAAGTGATGCAAGGATGAGTTGGTCCTGTGCCTGATGTGTCTGTAGGTGTTGTTCTGAGGTTCTGAGCATCTGAGTTGCTGCGGACTGAAGCTGCTCCTTAAGCTTAACTGCTCTATCCCCTATGTCTAAGAGTCTGGCAGTGAACTTATCTATGATGGGGACTCCGTGTTTGGTTGTGGGAAGGGATTTGGTGAAAATGTCTGAGTGGTTTTCATCTGTAGGGATCCAGATCGTACGGAATTTCCGCGTCGGTCCGGTACGCCACTGTCTAACAGCATGATAGCGGACAGCAGCATGCTTAAACTTAGAGGAGAGGGCTCTTTGGCCGACCAAATGGTGGACAGCAGAGTTGTCTACATTAATGGCTATCAGATCAGTGATGTCGAAGAACTCAGCAAGGGTATTGTATATGGCTAGAGCCGTGGTGCAAGCCTCAGACATGGCAACATACTCTGCCCTCTGTAGAGTGGAGGGCAGTGCATGACTTCTGCTTCTTAGACCACCAATCAATGAGCATGCCATGAAAGTGAAGGCAATAGCCAGAGACTGAGTTGCGGGTGGTCGTGTCACCGGCATGGTCAGAGTCACAGAAGACATTCAGCTGGGGTTGGTTGTAGTCGACAGAAAAGGTAAGCTGGTAGAGACGGGTGGAGTAGAGGTAATGAAGGATTCTCTTAGCTGCAGTCAGGACCTTGACCGTGGGTTGGTGGCAAAACTGTGCCAGGTATGTGACATGATAATACACGTCGGGTCTGACAGTCCTGGTGAGCCAGAGGAGGGAGTAAATGAGGGAGCGGAGGGGGGGTCTCAATGGATCTGTCAATGTCCTCGGGTTGGGGGATGGGAAGGGAAAGGCTCTCGGCCATGGGGGATCGGGAGGCTGGCTTGTCTGTATTGATGTCGAACTTAGTGCACAAGTCTGTAATGCACCGCTCGTGTGAGACATCAATACGGATGGGATAGACAAGCCCCGTAGAGTCTGTGGTGGTCCGCACATCTATCTTAAGCTGCAGGAACTGCTGCAGGATACCGGAGTATGTAAATTTGAAAGTGGTTGTGAGATGGTGATGGAAATGGGCTCTGACTCTCTCGTCAGCACCAGGGAATATATCTTCCGTCGAGCTGGTACGGCCCCAAATCCCAAATTCTTTCGGCCGGCCTTCGGCCCGCCCGGTCCAAACTACAAAATGCCCGCCGCAGGCGCGAAAATTTTAATCTTAAGTATGGGAAAATGCAAAAATTGCAAAAATTTTCATCAAAATTTTAGAAGTTTGCGCCAAATTAGTTCGGCCCCAAAGCAATTTCTCTTTCGGACCCTCTTCGGCCCGGGCCTCATTTTGGCGACTCAGTTCGGCCCGGGGCCGGCCAATTGGGGTAAGATATCTTCCCTGGTCAGCACAGCAGACAATGAAGTCATCTACGTAAACCAGCACGAAGAGCTTCTGCCCGACTATCTCTCCAATGTACAGACACTCATCATAGGTAGACCTATGGAGGGTCGGGAATGTGTCTGTCATGAACTGGTGGACTTCTTTGCCCAGAGGCTGCCAGATGTGCGGTGACCGTAGAGTGCCATCCTCATGTAGGCTCCTATGTATCCCTTTGGGTGTGTGTATCCCTTGGGGAATCGGATGTAGTACCTCTCTCCCTCTGGTATCGATGCCTGAAGGAAGGCTTGAGAGACATCATAGTGGTATGGCATGAGGTGGTACAAACAGCAGAGAGCCATGAGGAGTCTGAAGGTGGAGAGCTGTGGAGTGGGGGCAAAGGTATCATGCTCGTCATAGTACTTACGGTCCATGTCACCTCTATTGGTCAGGCGGACTTTAAACTTATATATTGTGCCGTCCGGTAGCTTCTTGAGCTTAAAGACCAGTTTGGTGGGCAGTACCATGGCTTCGGGTGGGAATGAGGTGACTGGGGTGGAGCGCTCAGGCTCAAGGATGCCGTCAATCTCAGACTGGAGGGCTGAGTACCAGTGGGCTCTGTTCGGGGAGATTTCGGCCTGTCTGAGGGTAGTGGGGTCGGGCTCATGCATGAACATGTCATCTGGGAATTCTGACGGTTCTGTGTCTGAGTCTCGGATAGCCAGAAGCATAGCCTTTTCGGCCGGGTTAATGATGACTGCATCTGTGTCTGTGTGCGATGTATTGTGGGAGTCTGCAGTGTCAAAAAAGACCTGGTATATGTACTGTGAGCCGGGCCGATGGTCGACTTAAACGATGACCGCAGGGTGGAACTTCTGTCTGTCGGGGGGTTTGGCAGAGCACATAGCAAAGCACGGGTAGTATGGGTTGATTGACGGCTCCGTGTTTGTGTCTGTGCTTAAGGTAGTTGATGAGGGTGCGGTAGTGGCATGGTGCCATCAGGAGGTAGTGAAGGAGCTTAACCCAAACCGGCTGCTGCAGGGTGGCACAGGTGACTTTGACATAAGCAAAAGTCTCTGAGTCATGTGCGGAGCAGGATATCTCAAGGATGTCGGGGGAGGTGAGGGAGGTGGGTTTCCTGATCGGGTATTATAGCTTCTTAGTGAAGATCGGATGTCGGAGGATGCGGGGTCAATGAGGGTTGAGTGCGTGTCATGGAGGGTCTCAGCCATCAGATCATAGTTGGGGGAGAACTTGGGCTTAGAAGATAGAGCCTTCAGTTTCCCCTTCCTGGTGTCGAAACGGAGGAAGTTGGACTTTGACAGGTTGCCAACATAATGGTATGGTTTGGCCTTCGGCTGTAGCTTAGCCGATGTGCCCTCCTCTGCTCCGGCTACAGCTCTCTGGGCCGGGTCCTGCCAGACATGGCACTCTGACCAGAATGGTCTGAGCTCGGTGTAATCAAAGTGCTTCTGGGTGTATCTGTAGTGTGGCGTGTCCATGCCGATCTGAGAGTTGGGCATGGCGTTCATGATGGTGTTGACTGTGTGTAGTGCGGCCAGGGGCCATACACTGAGGGGTGCATCGTAGGTGCGCATGATGTTGTTCAAACATGATCTTCTGCATGTCGCTCGCCAGAGGACTTCGATTTGAGCTTAGAACTCGTGCATGTATGGAGGTCCGGGCTCGTGTCTAACTCGGTACTGACGGAGGAGGGATGCCATCTGTTCTGACTGATACTCGGTGGCATTGTCTGTGTGAAAGGTGATGGTTTTCGGGTTGTGCCCGTATGATCTGATGTAATCTAGGACAGTCTGCAGGTGGAGGTGCTGACCCCCTTTTGCAGACGAGGCGAAGGCAAAGGCTTTCTTAGTGGCAGGGCACTTGAAAGCACTGATGTATACCTCCTCTCCGAAGCCTGGTGGTTGGCAGGGGCCCCAGATGTCTGCAAATATGTGCTGGAAGGGCTCTGCCTCGGCCCACTTAACAGCACCTGTGGTGATGGTGATGAGGGCAGTGGGTCTGTGGTAAACATCAAATGAGCCGGGCCTCTTGCCGTTGCTGCTGTCACAGTGGGCGCAACCGGCCTGTGTCATAACAAAGGGTGAGGAGGGTCTTCATAGAAAGTCTATCCTGGGGAACTGCAAAATGATGACCCTGCTTGTACAGATGGGCTATGCAGGCGGCTGAGTAGTGACAGAGGCAAGAGTAGTGCAGGTACTGATGCGGGTCCATTCTGATACGGGTGGTGGCATCCTTAAACAGGACAATGGTGTCGAAGGGGGCACCCTGAATGAACACTCTGTCTGCTCCGCCCTCCTCCCCAGCATCCGTGAGGTTCTCCGGAGAGTATGTACCGGATCTGGGTCGGGAGAAGAAGGATGGTGTGCCTGCCGGGATGTGTGCGATCTCCTGAAAATGGTATGTCAGAGGCCACCAGGCTGCGGATGTGGATTTCCGGAGGACCACCGTATACGAGGTGTTATTGGGGTCTGTCCAGAAATCATGGAGCATCTTCCTGAGCATCCTATGGATGAGGGAGTTGATGTAGGGAGGATTAGCCCAGAAAGCCTTGCCGGCCCAGAGGTGGTCCTCTGCCGGGTCCTGCAGTGAGTGGTAATGCTTGCACTGTGTGTTGCCCTCGGGGTATGGAATGCCGTCCGTGTACAGGTCGGTATGGCATTCTCCGTGGGGGCTGTGTTGGGCAAACTCTCTGTATGCGGAGCGGCGGACCATCCAGTCGATGGTTCCCTTCTCGGCCAGTTCTGAAGGCGGAGGCTGTAGGAGTGGTCTCCTCTGAGCTGCTGACATAGCTGACTGGAGTGTAGGTCTCCATCTCTGGGGGTGGACAATATAGTCCCGGCCTGTGTCGTGGAGCTCGAAAATGCACATCTCATGTTGCCAGACGAGGGATATGAAGTCTGGTGAGTGGAACCCGTGTTTGATCATGTGTCTGACTTACCGAGAGCAGGTTAGGGGCGCTCGGGTCATAGTAAGAGTCAGGGAATGCCAGTGTGGTCCATGTGCCGTCAGTGTACTGGAAGTCGATGGAGGCTGTACCTATACCAGCTGGTGTGAAATCGGTGGAGGAGGCTGTCGTGAGGCTGGACGTACATAGTGCTATCTGGGTGAACAACTGTCGGTCACTAAGGAGGAGGTGTGAGGCTCCAGAGTCTACTAGGAGCTCTTTATGTGTGTTGTGGTGTCTCCGTCCCTTCTCATAGAGAGGGAAGAGTACTGTATCGTCGTCACTGAGTGGGTCGGTGAATTTGTGACCCGTGCAGGCCGTGTTACTCCCCTAGTTGCTGCCGGCCAGGGGATGAGATAGTCAATCATGCTGTCCATGGTCGTGTTGATGATCATTAAAATCATCATAACAACCGGACAGGTCGAGGTCCTCATCTATGTGTCTGCCACTGGTGAGGAGGTATGTGCGTGGCATACCACTGGTCCTGCTCTGTGGCGTCGAGTGAGACACTGATACCTGGAGCTGATGGCGTGGGCTGTGTGGAGGTGCTAGGTTGCCTCAACGATTCGGGTGAGGTGTCCCGTGAGGTGGACTGGGGCGGGAAGGTAAAGGTTGCCGGCGGGGCAGTGGCTGCAGCTGCTGCCCACCGGTAGATATCAAAAGTGTTTTGGTGACTCTGAGGGGGTGTTGCGCCTGTGTCCGTGGGCGCTGCGGTGGCGGCTGGCTATTCCTCGGACTGAGGCGTGTGGATAGGTGGATAGCCCTCGTCATCTGAGTCGCTGCTTGAGGAATCCGGGGTGAGGTCGGGCGGGTTGTCTGTGTCACTGTAGTAGTCTGCCCAGGCCCGGTGTACCCCTTCCGAGTGTGTCGGTGCCACCCCCAGAGTCACGCATGGTGGTGGCGGTGGGGGCCTTAGGAGGAAGAGTGTCGTCTCCCAGGCCCCTGTCTGTCATATCTGAGTCCGGGTGTGCTTCGGTATCACCGCCAGAGTCTCTCATGGCGGTGACGGTGGGGACCTCGGAGGGAATGGCGCCATCCTCCGGGTCCCTGTGCAAAGCCATAGGAGCCGTGGTGGTGCCGGTGTCAGAGCCGGTGCTTGTTGTGTGGGTGATGACGTCGGTATTGGTGTCACCACCGGAGCCCGTGGGGTGGTTGGTGACGGGTTGTTCGGGATCACCACCTGATGTAGGTGTGTGGTGTCCAGGAGCAGAGCCGGGGCTGGCGTCACCACCGGAGCCTGTGAGGTGGGTGGTGACGTGGTGTTCGGGGTTTGGCCGTGAAGGACACGGTGAGTCAGCCGTCGGGTTGTGACCGAGGTGGGGTGGCCTGTGCAGTCCTAGGTGTTACCGTGGCCTGAAGGGGGGAGCCCGTCCCGTTGTCCGGGTGCCGAGCCCGAATGAGGGATCGTGTGAACCGGAAGCACCGGTACAGGATGATTACCGTTGCAACCATTGCTTTGTGAACATCCTCGCCGAAGCGAGTGGTGGATCGGGCTGGGACAATGGTGGAGGAGATGGTGGTGTAGTCTCGAGCCGAGGGGTTCACCGGGGGGAGGGTTGCGTGAAGAGGTGGGGTGCCGTGCCGCCGGGGGCGTGTGGTTGGGCGCACTGGTGAAGGCTCCCTGTGGGAGCTCCATAGAAGAGGGTGACTCCCGGTGGAGTGTGGTCACCTATGGAGGAGCCTGAAGCTCGGCAGACTCGGTCTGTGTGGCAATCTGTGAGTTACAGTCCATGAAAATGGTTGTTTGGGCTGAGGTAGTGGTGTAGTCTGTGGGGTCAGTCTGAGTGCTGGCTGATCGGTGAAGTTGTGGCTGAGCATGTCTCTGTTTCTGCTTCTGTTTGTACCTTCTCCGCTTCCTGGTGGACTTATAGGAGCCGGAGCTGGAGGCACCACTGGACTGAGCACATGAACCGGAGGTGAGTGTAGGTCCGGAGTCGGACTGTCCCACTGAGAACGAGCCCAGGAGTGTCGTGTCTGCTGTATAGGCGTCATATGGTGTCTGCGTAGGCGGCTGCTGAGGCGGCTGCTGAGGCGGCTGCTGAGGCGGCTGCTGTGGGGCCTGCTGCGGGGGGTGGGGTTAGGGTCAGCTTGTGGGGTATGTCGAGAGCTGAGAGCAGGTTGTGTCAGATATATAGTTCCGCTGTAATATATATCTAGCTGGAGAGATAAACCCTGAGTCGAGGGTTACGATATCAGAACGGTAAAGGTGGTAATTGATAAAAGTAGAGATAACATAAATACCTAACGGGTGTTTCCCGTCTACTGGTGACGGTCACCCAGCCTACTATAGGAAATGATATGTGACAGTTTCGGGTGTCACAGTGTCAAATCCAGCACACCACCTAGGGTGGTGACCGGAGCCAGTAGTGAAACGAAGCAACAAACTCCCTACTCAAGTTCAGGATGAAACTGTAGCACAGCTGGGGGCCTGTACTCTTGGTCAGGGCGGTCCCAGCTCACAGCAAAGATTGTCAGATATAGCTGTTAAGTGCTAAAACCCTAGACACAGCTCAAATTCAGAGAGCTCTTCTGCACATCTAGAAAGCTAATCACTAGGCAATTCCTAGGCAGGCACGGCGTAAGCAATCTTCAGCCACCAGAGGGTCCTGGAACTGGTCGGCCAGCTCGGAGTAGCGTGAGGGTGCAGTAGTTGCCGGCCTCCGGGGCCGGTGGTAAATCATGCGTAGACGAAATTATCTGCTGGATTCAGTGACCCGCTAGTCATAACTTGTCACATGACTCCCGTTAGCTGTACCAGTACTCGTACAGTACTAGGTGTCAGATACCTAGGTCACAGACCGATATATATTCGTTTACCTTATAATTAGTTGACACTTGTATGATAAGAACTCAGTGAACACCCGATATATTGTCGGTACAATATATCTCACAGGTTATGGGGTATCACCCCGATCTCAGCCGCGGAGTCCCCAGAGCCCGGCGCCTCGCGTCCTCGGACGAGTACGGTGGCGGTGAGTAAGGCGGTGAAGAGGGAATTGGCGGATCAGGATCCACGAGCTCCGGCGGCAGCGGGAGAAAGCCGTAGAAGCGGAATCCCTGTCGCAGCTCTCGATACCGCGCCTGCCTCCGCGGTGGTATAGCATCCGGCCTCGCACCACCCACCGCGTCGCCAAGATCGCCATGAAAAGACGCAGGCGGTGAAGGTGCCGCAGTTGGGACTGCCGCGGCAGTCCACGCAGCACCACCGACCGGTGGAGCCGCGCATGCGCGTGCATTGGCACCACCGACACCGGAAGCGGCGTGTGGTGCGGCGGCAGCACAACAGGGCACATATCTTATGGGGATTGGCCGGCCCGGGGCCGAGAGCAGCGCCCAAAAAGAGCTCCGGGCCGAAAGCGGGCCGGTCGATTTTTCATCCTTGAGTATGGAAAACATTTGAAAATTAGCAAAAACACGTGTTTTTCTTGATTCCGGGCCGAGAGTCATTCTAGGAAGATATGTGCCCTGCAGCACAAATTACGAAGAGTGCACACACCAAAGATGAAGTGAGGAAAGACCTTTCCAAGCCGGGAATGCCCCTCCCACAGCCGTACCGTGGCTGCGGCGGCGCAACCGAGGCATCCTCGTCGTCGTCGTCGCTCGTGGCGTAGGCTGCGGGCTCGTAGCCCATCACGCTCTCCGGCGCCTCGACCGCGGAGAGCATGTGCATGCTCACGGGCGACTCGTCGGGCGCCCCCAATGCAAACCCCGTGCTCTCAATGAAGTCGGCAAAGGTGCGGGTGACGGGAGAGCAAAAGAGGTTAGGCAGACCGGTCCACTCCTCGTCGGATTCAACCGACGCGGGCGGGGAGTGCGCGGCCGGTTCCGACACCACCGGCATGTTGGCGGTGAAAGTGTTGACGTTGAAAGTCGATGCCCCAGCCGTGCGTGCCAACTCCGAGAACTCAGTGACGGCGGACACGAGGGCCTCACCGTCCTCCTCGCAGAACGAGCACGCGGAGAGGTCGGCGAAGATGTCTGGCTTCCCGCCCGCGAGCATGCAGAGGGCGTCGAACTCCACGGCGTCGTTGTGGTCGATGGCATGTTGAAACTTCGCGGCCAACACCGAGTTTTCGGCCTCCTCAGCGAAAGCGTAGGCCGAGAGGCCGGTCCGGCCCCCGTTCGGGCAGTCCCGATGCCAATGCCGTGCCTTGCCCTTCGCGCACACCTGATTTTGACAATACGGCACGGTCGCACCGGTGTCGCGGTGAAAGGCGACCTTCTTCGAGATGGACGGTGACCAATTGCCCCCCTTGGGCGAGGCTGCGAAGCGGGTCTTAGGCCGTCGGTCCGGTTTGTCCGCGCGGGGAGTGAATCCCCGCGGGGACGGCTCGGACCCAGCGGAGGCGACAAACGCGGCCAACTGCCGCTTCAAGTCGAGGACCATCGTCCGCAAATCCGCGAGCTCACCGGGTCCATCGGAGTCATCGGTGGCCCCTTCCATGAAATGCGCGCCGTGAGAATACCGGTGTGGCTGCGGACGCCGTGGCGGTGCCCGCCCGCACGCGTTCGGAGTAGCATTCACGCACTTATTGTTGAATCGTGAGGAGGTCGTGAGCGGCTCGTTGATCGTGGAGGAGTAACCGGGACACCACCGGCTGGTAGAAGGTGGTGTCGAGCGCCTTGATGAACAACGCCTTCACGTCCTCGTCCAGGAGTGTGGCCCGCGCCCTCGCAGCCCTCAGAGCGGCGTTGAAGTCTCCGATTTTGTCATGCGGGTCCACGCCCGCAGAGATGCGAAGGCCCAATATGTCCGCTTGACCCTGAAAGGGGTCACCCGCTGGAATCATCCGGCGGGCGAATTCGAGAAGGACGCGCTTACCGTCAGCCGGGAAGCTGGAGTGGGACGAATCCATCCAGTCCGCCGCGGGCGACATGGGGTCGACCATCAGCTCGAGCGTGGAGTACAACAAATTGTTGGCCTCCACGCGGACGGCCAGGGTCGCGTCGTCGAGCACGAAAAGCGGGGCAAACCCAAGGTCTTCGGTCACGAAGGCCGTCTGCAGTGCAGAGACCATCTTCGCGAAGAGTGCCGACGCGTGGGACTCCGTCCCGGAAAATATGCCATCCTTGTTCTCGAACAACTTCTGACGGACGGACTTGGCGATCTTCATGTCAAAGTGCTCCCTCTGTAGGGTACGCACTGAAGCCAGGAACGCAGCTCCTGCCGAATTAGCAGCCGGCTGAGCTGCTGGCGGCGTCGCTGGAGTGTTCGCATGTCTGGCAGCAACGGAATCAAAATTCGTGGACAACGCACGCCGGCGATTCGCCATGCTAGCGGTGGATCTAGTGGAAGCGACCATGATGAGATAGACTGGAGGGACGGAGTGAGGCAAAGATACGTGAAAATGCGGAAGTCGGGGGCGGCCAAGAAATGTGGTGGGTCGCCGATACAGCTGCCGTGAGAGATCAGGAATTCCGGGAAGTCGTGTGGTAAAGGCGGCCGATACGCAACGGTGTGGTAACCAACCAGAAGACGTAAACCAGTCCAACGTTAAGTCCCGTAAGAGAAAAAAATGACCTCGCAAAGGCCTACAGCGCGCCGTAAATCAAACCACAAAACTTAGGCTATACCCGTGACTGCTGGCACTCTCACGCGCGGAGCGCCTCACTCCATCCCAAGCGTCCGGCTTTAGCCAATCATGTTGGCAGCGTCGCAGTGGCTAAATAAAGCGTAAGTGGGGCCAAACCTGTCAGATATATAGTTCCGCTGTAATATATATCTAGCTGGAGAGATAAACCCTGAGTCGAGGGTTACGATATCAGAACGGTAAAGGTAGTAATTGATAAAAGTAGAGATAACATAAATACCTAACGGGTGTTTCCCGTCTACTGGTGACGGTCACCCAGCCTACTATAAGAAGTGACATGTGACAGTTTCGGGTGTCACAGTGTCAAATCCAGCAGGTTGCAGGGCCTGGCCGTGACAGTGACTGGCCGGTGAGTCAGTGGGGGCTGGTTCGATCTGCAAGGCGTGGTATGGGTTGGGTGTATGAACGAAACACCATCAGGGAGTCACGTGCGGCAGGCGGTGCCCACTGCTGTGAGGCTGGGGGGTCTCTGAGGGCGGGGTACTCCTCCTCGTCACTCCAGTCTGTGGGAGGAGGGAGGCTGGAATAGGCAGCTGCTGCATTTGTGGGTCGCTGCTGCTGGGGTTGCTGGGTGTCCCGGCGGTCAGCGGGCAGAGGCTGCTGAGTGGCTGGGTCCTGTTGCTGTGCCTGGTGTGGAACAGCCGTAGGTGTTGCCTGAGCCGACTGAGTGGAGGCCTGTGGCTGGCGCGCCTGTCCAAGTTGTGTTGTAGCTGGCTGTGCGGCTGCAGGCGGTGCCGTACCGGGGTGTGTGTTTGCCAGTGCCTCCATCTGTGCTCTGATGTGACCCAACTCTTGCTGGAACACCTCCAGTGTCACACCTGGGATCTGTGTAGCCTGTCCCGGACAGGGAAGATATCCTACCCCGATTGGCCGGCCCCGGGCCGAACTGAGTCGCCAAAATGAGGCCCGGGCCGAAGAGGGACCGAAAGAGAAAGTGCTTTGGGGCCGAACCAATTTGGCGCAAATTTCTAAAAAATTGATGAAATTTTTGCGATTTTTGCATTTTCCCATACTTAAGATTAAAATTTTCGCGCCTGCGGCGGGCATTTTGTAGTTCGGACCGGGCGGGCCGAAGGCGGGCCGAAAGAATTTTTGATTTGGGGCCGTACCAGCTCAACGGAAGATATCTTCCCTGGTCCCGGAGGTGC
>LGRX02026943.1:0-19835 GCA_001247695.2 Cymbomonas tetramitiformis | reverse complement strand
GTGCTAATGAATTGTTCATTAGAAGGAACGCGATTCATGAGCCAGCCAGCACCATTCGTTATTTTCCTCACGTCAGCCTTACAAACTGAAATTTTCGAGAAAACTGTGTGCTGATTTTTCGAAGTGATAAAATGGACCCAGCGAGTAGGCAACAGCTTAGAGAGCTGCACACAGACATGAAGACAGACAGACAGATATTATGGTGTACACACCATAACACCAATAATTGCCTACAGTAATGCCATGTGCAATAATTAGCCTAAAGCCATGTGCACCGCGTCAAGTTATGCCAGCGTCAATTCCTTATGTTAAGATTGCCGAAAGCATGCCAGCCAGCGAGCGCCTTCCTTATTTTGGACCTCTTCCTTATTTTTTTGGGTCCAGCCAGCCAAATCACTAAAATCGTGACCCCCCCCCAAAACGCTGGCTGATTCCTTAACGGTGAATTCCTTAATACTGAGTGTCTACTGTATGGTGGCAGGACAAGCCGACCTGCCAAGTGAGTGGTGGATTGTGGTGCCGTGCATGTAGAAGCAGCACCTACATGGGACCATCTTGGAGGTCTCTGTGGAGGCTGGGGTCCAAAAGAAACCATCCCAAGTGCCCTGCAAGACCGTGTCAGTGTTGGTCTTTCCCTTTCCGGCGTGGCGGGTCAGAGACTCATCCAGGAGCCTCTGCTCGTGTGCCATGTACTCATCGTGCGAGGAGCCACGGAGTGGAGACATGTGTCGGCGAGGTGCGGGGGGCCGTGGTGTCTTTCCCTTAGCGGGCTGTGAGTCCGTGGTGCGGGTCGAAGCCGAGCCGGGTGCCGCCGGTGTCGCTTTTGCAGCGGTGGAAGGGGCGGCCGTGGGAGTGTGTGCCGTGTTGCCCGATGATGCCGAGTGTGCACTGCCCCCCGTAAGCGGGGCCCTAACAATGTCGGCATGTGTGCTTCCGTAACTGTCCCACCGGTCCTGTAGCCTACTGCATCGTACAGCTACCGGACTCCTGACGGGTGGCCACTGCCGGCCCGGAACTGTGCCCTGAAAGATGTGATGAGGTCGAGGTATAGGGTGTCAGATATATAGTACCGACTATCAGGGAAGATATCTTCCTGGGATTGGCCGGCCCGGGGCCGTGTGACGGAGGCTCGGGCCGAAGGCGGGCCGAAGGAAAAGTTGCGGATGGGCCGAGTCGCATTGAGGGGAAAATCGATAAATTCCCAAAAATTTATCGATTTTTGACAAATTGTCATACTTAAAATTAAAATTTTGCGCCTGCGGCGGGCAATTTTGGGTTCGGGCCGAGACGGGCCGAAATGTGGCCGAAGTAAATTCCCAATGCGGGCCGAGTCACCTCCGCGGAAGATATCTACCCTGCCGACTATATATTGTGGTGGTAAAACACAGAATGCTTCCACTTAAGATTACATCAGAAGTCCGTTAGATTGAGTGAACCTCGGCTTAAGCCGGAAACCCTAAACCTGTGACAGCCGTACTGTACGGAGTACTAGTACAGACAGAGGAGTGTGACACACACGGGGTGTCACATCCAGCACAACACCCTGTACTATTACGGAGGAAGAGTGAGGGTGGAGCAGGCAGATTGTCAGGGAAAACAAAACACACCATCTCAAGCGGTGGAAACAAATTTCTAGCGGGGGCCTGTGCTCTTGGCCAGGGCGGTCCCTTTTCTAGCTAGCACTACACACTGAAGGCTGCTGTGTCCGTGAAACAGATCTAGTTGTGCTACTAGGCTTCTGAAAGTAACTCTAGCCACCTTGGAAGTGGTCCACGGAGCAGAGTTCACAAAGATTGTAGTTGTTGTAGTTCTCAAATTGGAAGTCCAGACTGTAGATGCCGAAGCAGTCAGAGTCCAGGAAACCAGAGTCCAGATTGAAGATGTTGTAGTAGTCAGCCGGTCCAGTGTCCAGAAGGTCGGGGTTAGTGAAGTAGTCCACTGTGCCATTCTGATAACCAGAATAGGACCCGTACACCACCGACCGTGGAGCAACCTCCACACCACAAAGTGCAGTGGCGGTGACGGTGTCGATCATGGCGATGCTCACACACAGAAACAGAGCAGGGATAGCTGCTGCCATGAGGAATGTGCCGATTGAAGGTGCCCGTACACCACCAACCCGTGGAGCGGGTGGTGGGACGGCATCATGCAAGTCCCCGTCGTCGGACTCCGTGTCAGCCACGCTAGTGGAATCATGCGTGGAAGAAATATACGGAGGGAGGGGATTGAAAGAATTAGCTGACACCTCTGGGGCGGGCTCAAAGAAGCCCAATTGCACAGACATGTTGTCCATAAAGGACTGCTCGAAGGGCGGCTCACCGTCAACGAATTGCTTCGGGTAAATCACCGCGTCCCCTTCGGTCTCGATCGCCACTTCCGGCTCATGCTCCACGACGGCATCGTCGATCACGGAGGGCGTGGCCGAACCGAAGTGGACCATCGGAAAGTGCTGAGAGCCGGACTCAGCACCACCAGCCACCCGCTTGAGCTCACGGAGAGCGGTGCGGGCCTCATGCACGCGGGTAGCAAGGAGGGAGGGTTGGGAGGGCGTTAACCCCGCGTACTGCGCACGGAGCCCTACGTCAAAGTTCTCGGAGAACGTGAAGGGTTCCTCGTCCTGCCGAACCAAGGGATGATCATGCTGTGCACAGAGTCGAGCAAAGGCCGGGTCGTCCTCGGCGTCGAACGCGGTCTGGAAGGCGGACACGAGGCCGTCGGCGTCGTCGGCTTGCTCAATCACGCACTCGTCGAGCTCGATGTCGGCGGTGGGACAATTCGCGGAGTCATGCCAAAAACCCGGAGGGCATCGGACACATTCCGGAACGAAGGCCTTGGAGACGACGTGGAACGACACGGAGTGCATGCCGAAATGCTCGTTGTCGTTGCGGCGCCGGCGGTCTTGCGACCAATTCCCGCCCTTGGCGAGGGGCGAAGCGGCGAAGCGGTGCTTCATTTGGCGCTGCCGCCCATGGTACTTCCCATCTTCCCGACGGTTCTGGCGGTCACGCCAGGAGGAAGGGGGAAAATGCACACCTGGCTTGCCCGAAGGCTTGCCCGTAGACGAAGCCGGCCACCTCGTCGTCGGTTCGTCGCTCGCATTCTCGTCGGAGAGCGTGGCAAGCACTTTGTTGGCGGCGTCGATGTGAACCTGGAAGTCCTTAATCAAGGCCTTCACGTCAACGTCGGACGGTAGACCAGAGCAGGGAAGATATCTTACCCCAATTGGCCGGCCCCGGGCCGAACTGAGTCGCCAAAATGAGGCCCGGGCCGAAGAGGGGCCGAAAGAGAAATTGCTTTGGGGCCGAACTAATTTGGCGCAAACTTCTAAAATTTTGATGAAGATTTTGCAATTTTTGCATTTTCCCATACTTAAGATTAAAATTTTCGCGCCTGCGGCGGGCATTTTGTAGTTTGGACCGGGCGGGCCGAAGGCGGGCCGAAAGAATTTTTGATTTGGGGCCGTACCAGCTCAACGGAAGATATCTTCCCTGGACCAGAGTGCAGCACATTGGACTTGTCCACGAAGGGCACGTGCTTGCGCTTGCCGGCGTTGGCATCCCAAATCTCGAGGATGTGGGCGTAGATGTCTTCGAGCTCGACCTTGGCCAACTCAACGTCGAGGCGAAGTGGGTTAATGACCTTGTCGTAGAACTCGGTGTCGAGGGAGGCCAGGAGTTGCTTCTTCGCCATCATGTCGTCCAGAGGCCCAGAAGCTCCGTTGCCAATAATAGCCGTAAGGCAGGCGTCGAAGTCCTGGATAAGCGGGTCGGGGTCCTTCTCGGCGTCGAAGTCCTGGATAAGCGGGTCGGGGTCCTTCTCGGCGTCGAAGACAATAGAGCAAAGCTCCTCGTAATGCCCAAGAGGGCGAACAACGCGAGGGATCAACCTCTTGGTCACCTCGAGAAGAGCACGCTTGCCATCCTGAGGCGAAGCCCGTCCCGAGGCTTCAACCCATTGCCGTGCCGGCGAACTTGGAGAAGTCAACGAAGTCAAAGTCGAGAAGAGGATTGCGTTGAAGATGGCGTTGACCTCCTTCGTCGCGTCCGCCAAATCAAAAAGAGCGGCATTGGTGGGGTCCTTCTTCTCGAACGCGCGCTGCAAAGACTTCACGATGGACGTCCAGAGCGTGTTACGGCGTACTTCGTCTCCATGAAAGGTGTCCTCCTTGGAGCCCAAGGCGTCGCGAGAGATTCTCTTGATGATGTCGACGTCCCAAGTAGAATTCTGGACAGCCGCAGCGCGAGTCCGGTCCGGAGCCGAGAGGGCAACTCCCGGAGAATTCGGCGTCGGTCTATAACGAGACCCGACGTCGCGTGAAAAAATCGTGTCTAAGCGAATGCGATTGTGAGCCCCCAAGGGAGGCGTGACGTGAGAATTAACACTCATGATGAAAATCCAGTAGGTGGGAGCGTCGGGGTAGAGGGCCGATGTCGAAGAATACGGAAAAGCGATGGTTGAGAGCCGTAAGATGCAGTGTCGGAACGGATAAATAAAGAAGCCGTGACTGTGAAATTGTAAGATCGAAACGCGGCGGCCAAGGAGTCTCACGACAAAAATTGATCAAGTTCAGTCGAGTGAAATCCAACGCGGACAATACAAAATAATCCCAGGTAGGCGCACGCTGCAGCGAGTCCAAATCAATCCGCCCGTAAAGTAGCTCTCAACCGCAACCGCGAAAATCACGACATCAAATTGGGCCCCCAACGCCCCACCAAGCGGAGCGGCTTAGCCACTCATGAAATCAAAAGTAGTGGAAGGTGCCTGACGCACCATAACCTGTCAGATATATAGTACCGACTATATATTGTGGTGGTAAAACACAGAATGCTTTCACTTAAGATAACATCAGAAGTCCGTTAGATTGAGTGAACCTCGGCTTAAGCCGGAAACCCTAAACCTGTGACAGCCGTACTGTACGGAGTACTAGTACAGACAGAGGAGTGTGACACACACGGGGTGTCACATCCAGCATAGGGGCCGCTCCCACACCCTGACTGCTGCCTTCTATGATGATCGAAGCATGTCGACCAGTGCCTGCTGCTCCTGTGTCTCGTCGAAGGACCGGCACTGAGTGTAGTGCGCCCTAATGTGCTTCCTGAATAGTGCTAGCTTCTGCATCGGGTCTTCCGATTCCGAAATGCAAATGGACTTTGCTAACTCTAGGTGAGTGTCATCATCGGCGAAGGGCTTAAGTTGTACCTTCGCCCTGAGCTGTAGGAGCAGTAGCCGACCGTCGTTCTGGACAGAGCGGTCGTCCTCCAGAAGGCGGTCGTCACGTAGCTGCGGGTAGCTCCGTCGGCGACCTTGTGGATGGCTTGGGCGATGATGTTGTTGCAGACACCGTCGTAGGGCTCCGTTGACAGGCGGTAATCGAGGTTGAGGAGTGCCGGGGCGAAGCCAGGGCGGTAAGCCGACAGGACGCCGTCAAGGCACTCGATGAAAGTGGCGAAAGCTGCGTCCCCCCATATGCACAGAAAATCAACAAACAAATCCTTTTGTCGATTGCCCGCGGGAGTGTGGGCTTTCTCGTAGAACGCTGACTTGAGGTTCGGGTAAGGAGTGGGCGCATGTCAAGGGCGTTGTTCCGAGAAAAATGCGGGTGCGTGGGGTCCTCGCTGAGTAGGCGCACGCGGGTGTGAGGAAAGGGAACACCGGTCCGGAATTCTTCCACGGTAACCTCGGCCGACAAATCTGATCCAACATTGTTGTCGTAGAGAGTTGCTGTGTCGGAAATGACTGTCGTGGCTGTTGGCGATTGAGGAACTGGGCGGGAGGCCGTTTCTGCTGTGACGGTTGCCCTCTGCGCTTCTGCTTGCGCGTTGAGGGCTGCTGAACGATCTGCTGGAAGGTCGGAGAGAATTGTGAAAACCTCTTCGAACTGTGATGCTGCCTCTGATTTACTGCAATATAAGTCTGGGAGTCTGTCGAGCCGTGCTGAATTGGTTCTGGAAACGTCAAAAATCTGTGAATTAGCTCGTGACAGCGTTGAGACTGTTGTCGCGAGTGACTGGAAATCTTTTAGAAGCTGATTCAACGTTTTGTGAACGTCGGGCATGTCTGATGATGCTGATAATAGGGGCTGAGCTGTGAACAGAGTTCTTCTGACTGAACTTCTGAACCGAGTGGTGCCCTGTGAAAATGTTGTAAGTGGGTCTGAAGTGACTACTTCTTCGTTTCCGTGCTGACTCATGAATAATAGCAGAGGAGGAGACCGGAAATTGTACGTGAAGAGCGTGTCGTTGTTTGATGCGGAATTTCGATAGTTTTTGAATAATTTTGAAAATTTTGTGCAGCGCTTCCGCGGCGAGAGGTCGATGTCGAAAGAAAATCAAGGCGTCCCCCGATTCCCTAAGCAGTGACGAACAAAAGCTTCGATGTCAAATTGTTGAAGACTAGGCGGTCATGGTCGTTGCGTCGGTGAAGCAAAGAGAAAGAATGTTTGACATGAGATAATATTGAGTGGAAAAAATAAACATGATCTCAGTTGTCGCTCTTCCAAAAATCACTGTGACGAAGGCAAGTGCCTTGAAGACAACCGTTACCGGATCTGAAAATGTTGGTGGGCGTTGAGAATACAAAAAAATCAGACGAAGTGGTGCGTGGTAACAGGTCTATAACCTCATAGACTCACTGATATCAAAGCAGGCTGAAATATACAGGATAACATATAATATCGATATCTGAATATGATAAGTCTGCCGGAGAGTCTCTGTGAACGTATATGTGAAGCTCGAATCTCTAGGGTGAACATATGATGCTGTAAATACTGTAGGTCCCTGGGTCCATGACTATCGACTGTAGGTCCCTGGGTCCATGACTATCGACTGTAGGTCCATGGGTCCATGAGCGCAAGCTAACGATGTGCCATATGTCGAGTGGTGTCACTAGACGGACTGAGAGTGAGGCTGTGACTACTGCATGCGTACTAGTACTATGCATATAGGTAATAGCTACTGTCTAATATCAGATCCTGTATGATGGGCAGCTATATGACAAAGAATTATGTGTGAGCAACGATGACCCTATTGCAGTGCAAACATTTACAGAGTCGAGGAGTCTGCGGTTTGTGCGTTGCCCGCTATCGTTGTGGAATGCCGATCGCGAAGGCAAGAATTCCATGTTTGAACAGTCGGAGGACCTCAATTATGTCATATTGATTATCGATCCGATGACATGCCATCCTTAAGTATGTAACGTCGCCTTAAGTATGTAACGTCAGACTCACGGGGAAGCCGATTTCCCCTCCCCAATGTATGGGGGCCTGCTTCTCCTTGCTTCACCCCTCACTGTGTGTGGCATGTGTCGCTTGTGACAGTGTCCTCGTACCGTTAGCCTTTCCTAGTTATACTTTTCCCTAGTGTATGTCTAACCAGTTTTATGCTACAGTATTCCGTTCCGAGCACCCGGCACTGTGTTTTCTGTGACTGGATTGTATATATATATATATATATACAACAATGTTGTATATATATATACCTTATATATATATATACCTTATATATATATATACCTTATATGTATATATATATATATATACCTTTTATATATATACTTGTATATATATATATATATCCCGATATCACTCTTTCTGTCAGGTTATCGACCCACTTCACGCTAAGTGGTGTTCGGTTTGCATCAACTCGCTTTGGCCATTCGTCAATTCTAGAGTTCCCTCTAACTGCCTTCCGGTTTGAGTGCATTAGCCTCATCCCAAATTCCTTATTTCACATCGTGGGCTACCTACCGTCTGTGATTGGTTCTCCGCGATTTTCTTCGGCCTAACTTCCCTCTTGTTCCTTCACCCCGGCCGGCTACTTCCGTCCCATGTCTCAACAACGCCAATCCACCCTTGCAGAGGCGCTTCGATCGGCACGATGGGCTAGTGCTACTCCTTCGTCATCCCCTGTGGCTACTGCCCGGAAGTCCTTGTCATAGGACCAGAATCGCTCGTAGTCCTATGACAAGGACCACAATTTCACGAATTTTCTAAAGTGCTCTATTGGCATCGGGAAGGGCTGATCTTCAGAATATAACATCATTGGGACTTGAACTTGCTTCCATGTTCTACATATGCCGATATATCATCGCAATGGTATGCTACAGTATCGACAATGAGCATGGGTAGCGCCAATCTTCATGTGCCATGTGCTTATGGAATGCAAAACGTTCCCTTCACTTTAAGAATTTTTAAAGAACGGATCTGGAAACCTCATGAGCTCGGCAATCACTCAAATTGAAGATATATGTAATAGCTAATCATGTTTTAAACGTAGCCGAGATGGATGAAAGTGCTACAATAGTGGTAAGCTACAAAATGTCTCGGGGTAGCTACAAAATGGTAGTGCTACCTAAATCGACAGAAAAAAATCCGCAAGCTGCGAGGAGGAAGGATCGAACCTCCTAATTCAAAAGAGCTAAATGTCAAATGCAAGCGGTTAAACCGCTGATCTACGACGATCGATTGAGTGCGCATCCGGTTATTTATTGCATATATATACTTTGAAACCAGTTTGCGCACGCTCATACTGCCATTAAAAATTTTGCCTGCGCTCATACTGCCATTAAATCAGTTGCCTACGCTCATGCTGCGATATTCGGCATTTGCTTACGCTCATACTGAAATAAACCCTTGATTTTTTGGCATTTATCGAAATTCATGTGGCTCTAAAATTGTTAGCGTGTTTCTCCAATATTGGGGGGCTTTAGCCGAGTTTTGGTAGTGTTTTTAATATCAGATGAGAATGCATTCGGATGCATAACATCCAAATGTGATTGAATTACACTCGAAAACTCTAAACTTTATTCTAGGCACACACCCCAAATGCAACCATACCAACACAAAAATTCCGTCCCGACTAATGAGGTACAAATGCGACCATACCAACCCCCCACGTATGTCAAACATGAGTATGCATTTCTACTACATGTTAGCCCCCATCGCTTCGGTCACGTGTTTCCGTGAGGCTTGCAAGGCGCGAGGGGGGGGGACAACTACGTTCAAAGGGGAAACGCGACTAGTTGCTGAGACCCAGACAGTGTTCCAGTGAACTCTACATAGGTACCTATTTCTGTTGGACAATGTACACGTGTACTGACATGTAAACGTTTATTCGTGCAGGACTGGCACCCAAACAAAAAGTTCATTTGTTTAGTGTCTGCGAATCTATCTGCAGAAGAAAAATGTCAACTGAACCAGCGCTATTCGAATCGGATGCCTGCGAGCTAATCGTAGAGTATGTATCTATATTTAGAAAGGTAGGTCAGTAGCTTAGTAAGTGAGCTCTAAGGGTACAGATACATTGCCCCGTAAAGCTTAGATATGTGTTAAACAAGTATATTTCTCAGATCGTCATATCTAAAAGTTCGTATATAGATTCCTTCACTTCGAGACTGTCCTGAAGTTAACATGTCTAAAAGTTCGTATAGATAAAAAAAAGCTTAAGATAGAAACGTATGGTTTCCCGAAAGTGAATTTCTAAAGAGTGTCAATAACTTTTTGTGAAGAGTACACAAGATTACATACCCCAAATTTGGTATCCCGGCATAAATAATAGTTAAGCTTCACAATCATTGTGGAGTTGAATAGGAGGACAGTCTTGATCTCGGATACATGTTCACTGCATGTCACAAGTCATCTAACAGCTATTTGAGAAACAACTCAGGACTCACAATGTCAATGACCCCTATGCGATAAGGTTGTTTTCAACTGGTGTAATATTGAAAACAAGAATATGTGTTACTTTGTCTACTAGTATGGCTCTCTATATTCTAGTTTGCAGTTCAAGATTTAGTCAACCTCCTCAATCTTGGGGCCTGCTCCACCGTCACTAGACGGAGGAGGGGCACCGGCATCGCCTCCAAAGTCGGGCATGCCACCGGGCATACCACCAGCTCCACCACCAGCCTGGTACATCTTAGACATGATAGGGTTGCAGATGCCCTCAAGTTCCTTAAGCTTGTCTTGGAACTCGTCAACCTCAGCCAGCTGGTTGGCATCCAACCACTCAATAGCTGTGTCGATCTCCTTGGTGATCTTCTCCTTATCAGCAGCATCCAGGTTGCCAGCGACCTTCTCGTCGTTCAAAGTGTTCCTCATGTTGTAAGCGTAGTTCTCAAGGGCGTTCTTGGCCTCGATCTTCTTCTTGTGCTCCTCATCCTCAGACTTGTACTTCTCAGCCTCTTGCACCATGCGCTCGATGTCCTCCTTGGACAGACGGCCCTTATCATTGGTGATGGTGATCTTGTTCTTTTGGCCAGTGGTCTTGTCCTCGGCAGACACGTTCAAGATACCGTTGGCATCGATGTCGAAGCACACGGTGATCTGAGGCACACCGCGAGGAGCTGGGGGAATGCCACTGAGCTCGAACTTGCCCAGCAAGTTGTTGTCACGAGTTCGGGAACGCTCGCCCTCGAACACCTGGATCAGCACTCCGGGCTGGTTGTCGGCGTAGGTGGAGAACACCTGTTCCTTCTTGGTGGGGATGGTTGTGTTCCGGGAGATGAGGGTGGTCATAACACCACCAGCGGTCTCCAGACCGAGGGACAGAGGGGTCACGTCCAGCAACAGAAGGTCCTGCACCTTCTCGCTTCCGTCTCCGCTGAGAATAGCGGCCTGCACGGCAGCGCCGTACGCGACAGCCTCATCGGGGTTGATGGACTTGCACAGCTCCTTACCGTTGAAGAAGTCCATGAGCAAGTTTTGGACCTTGGGGATACGGGTGGAGCCTCCGACCAGGACGATCTCGTGCACGGTAGCCTTGTCCATCTTAGAATCACGGAGGCACTTCTCTACGGGCTCCATGCACTTACGGAAGAGATCCATGTTCATTTCCTCGAAACGAGCGCGGGTGATGCTAGAGTAGAAGTCCACGCCCTCGAACAGAGAGTCAATCTCAATAGAAGTCTGGGCGGTGGAAGACAAGGTACGCTTAGCGCGCTCGCAGGCGGTTCTCAAACGACGAAGGGCACGCTTGTTGCCAGTGATATCCTTCTTGTTCTTGCGCTTGAATTCCTGAACGAAGTGCTGCACCAAACGGTTGTCGAAGTCCTCACCACCCAAGTGTGTGTCACCAGCAGTAGCCTTCACCTCGAAGATACCTTCCTCGATGGTCAAAAGAGACACATCGAAGGTACCACCGCCAAGGTCGAAGATCAGGATGTTGCGCTCCCCAGTCTCACCCTTCTTGTCGAGACCGTACGCAATAGCAGCGGCGGTGGGCTCGTTAATGATACGCAGGCAGTTCAGCCCGGCAATGGATGCAGCGTCCTTGGTGGCCTGGCGCTGAGAGTCATTGAAATATGCGGGGACAGTCACAACAGCGTTGCTCACATCCTTACCCAAGAAGGCTTCTGCAACTTCCTTCATTTTGACCAAGATCATGGAAGAAACCTCCTCAGCAGAGAAGGTCTTGCGCTCACCCTTGTACTCAACCTCAAGCATAGGCTTCTCGGCCTCACCAGACTTAACATCGAAAGGCCATAGCTTCATATCGCTTTGCACAGCAGAGTCACTGAACTTGCGACCGATCAGACGCTTGGCATCAAAGATAGTGTTTGCGGGGTTCATGGCAACCTGCAGGCAAAATGCAAGAAGAAGTAAGAACACGTGGTCCGAACACTCACTAAATTTGGTCAACGCAACTTACTGCTTGTCTCGTGGGCAGCTTCTTAGGATTGTGAGATTATCTGATGCAGGGGAACAGGATCAACTATGCGTATGTAGAAGTACGTGCACGCAAGAACCCTTACACGTACTCAGTCCAGCTGTGAGGGTGTACCTGGTTCTTTGCGGCGTCGCCAATGAGACGCTCGGAGTCTGTGAATGCAACATAGGAGGGAGTTGTGCGGTTTCCCTGATCGTTAGCAATGATCTCCACGCGATCATTTTGCCACACACCTACGCAAGAGTAGGTAGTTCCGAGATCGATACCGATAGCAGACATATTTCCTGAATTTGGAGGTGTATTCAAATTCTTTAAAAGAATGGTTTGACAACGCGAACGTCGCAACTTAAAGCAAGTTCTCTTGGTGTTGAATGCGTTGATCCCCGCGTACAGTAGTAGATAGTACGGTGCGCAGACTGTGCTGTCGTGTCACGTGGCAATTCGAGGGCATATTACAGGCTCAAAAGTCGACTCTTGACCGCATGCGCGCCTAAGCCAAGCGTTGCGTGAAGCTGACGATGACGTGACACCATTTTCCGCCTCCGCTCCGCTGGTCAATGGTCAGCTGGCTCGCTCATATTTGTAATATCTGCGTCCTATGACGATGACGGTCGAGCGGGCGCGGGCCCACCGCGCCGCGTGCCTCGGGCGCTGACGTGGTGGATTTTTTTGGGAGGCCCTCTCAATTGCCTGCGTTTCGGTGCGATTTTTGCATCACCGGCGCGCTGGTGTGGCTTGGCACGGCATATGGCAGGTGGCAGGATGCAGCAATTTTGCAGCACACGACAGAGCCCTGCACGCTGCAGCAACGAGCTGCATATGCATGGTTGAAGTTGCATGGTTGAAGTAGTGAATTTTCTGGCGAATGGGAGCTTCGGATTCTCCCGCGCATTTGTTCTCGACCATTCAAGTGGCGGCTTGATGACCTCGACACTTGAACCACGCCAGCGCCATCGCCAGCGCTGGTGTCAAGTACTATTTCGTGCGATATGCAGGCCCTGAGCATGACACCTGGGTCAAAGCCACAGAGCTGACCGATGCAGCAGACATGATAGTCACGGGTATGCTGACTTTCCCCCCCCCTTAGGGGGGAGCAGTGGTGCACCCTTAGTTTCACCCCTCGCCTGGATGTCACCTGCAGTGCTGCCTGTGTCACAGTGTCAGGCTCCCGAAACACTTAGCCAGAACATCTTATTATTTTATCTGACTTTAGTATTCCAAGAGCCAGCACACCTGCATTTTTACAGTCACAAAACAGGATATATATATTCATATTTCTCCTGTTTGATCAGGTTATAGCCCACGCACCTTTCGTGTCGGCTCATTCGTCTCTCTGGTCCGCTTCGCTTTTTGCGACTCTATCGACATCTTTTGGCAGCAACACGACATCAGCCGCGCCGCACCACTCGCAGCACGTCACGGCACGGCAAACGACATCTCGACATCTTGACATCTTTTTCACGACATCTTCAGCTGTTTTTACTAGAATGTCCTAGTGACACAGTGAAAACGCTGAACGCCGTAGGGTTTGAGCGAGGCAATCGGGTATATCAAAAGATAGAAATGAATACACGACTCTCGGGCTATCTAAGCTCTGAGGCCGTCACTAGGCAATCATATCGTGTGTCACAGTCTAAGCTACCGAAGTCGAACTACTGAGTACAGGTAGGAAGTCACTGTACTGTCACTGTCACTGTCATACGTCATACGTGGTACTGAACTACTGAATCTCAGCACACCACCTCGGCTGAGGTGGCACAAGAATGTGAAACAGGTAGCTAATGCAAACTAAGAGGTCCCCGTCCACGGATCAGAACAACATCAACCAAAGGGCCGACCTGCCGCCATCCCCGCTTCCGGCTAACCCTCTAAACCGAATGCTAAAGTACTAGTATATGCATGCCAACTAGGTGGACTGCCACAAGGATATGAAAATAGCAACTGGTCTCTGCCAGATCTCGCTCCCCGATAGATACTCTCATCTGATGCTGCTCAGCTCGACGGTCAACCAGTACTCGAGGTCATAGAAGATGTCAAAGAGGTACAGGATGTAGTCAAAGGCCAGAATCCAGTCAGATGTGCTTAAGGTCAGAGTAGAGCTGTCGGTGTCTAAGGTCTCATAGGGCAGGTCATAGGTACCAGTCTGTCCACGAACACAAAGTCCAGTCCAGAAGGGCACCACGTCAAAGGGCATCAATCCAGTCAGACCAGAAAGACCCCTTGCCCGACCGCTGCCGGCTCATAGGCCTGCAGCTCAGCCGGACAGAGGACCAGAGAACCTAGGAGTCACCCGCACCACTGGGGTGCGGGCGGATCACGTCCATGAAGGACTCGATCATGCTGATGATCACCCGCACCTTGTCCTTGAGCCCAGGAAGAGGTTTGGTGAAGATATCAGCCAGGTTGAGTAAAGTGTTGATGTAAACAGGCACTAGGTACCCAGCACACACCCACCCCCGAAAGCAGTGAAAACGGATCAACACATGCTTAATCTTGGTGGATAGCATGACATTCCTCAGAATGGAGGAGGCCGCCTGGTTGTCAATCATGACAGCCACCGGGAGCTCCAGCCTGGGAATGAAGGGTCCAGAGGTACCATACATGCCAGACCGCTGAGAGTGGTACTCCCGCGGACCGTCCTCGTAGCCCGTGCCATCATATGGTACTGGCACGGCGTGAGGCAGGGCATACAGGCTGCTGTCAGGAACAGGCTCAGCCTCCCGGTAGTGTAGGGGGGAGGCGGGGCCCATCTGACCATGACCCATAGCATGATTCTCGAAGAACGCGGCCGCCCTCTGCATCCAAGAAGTGTCAGCTGCAGGGAAGGCCGTAGACAGAGCCAGAGCAGACACACCCGGCTCCTGCTGCGTAATTCTGATAAAGCCGAACATCTCCACAATCATATGGATAGCAGACATGGCCCGCTGCCCAACCACAGAGGCGGCCACATACTCAGATCCAGTGGAGGACATCTCAGCATCAGTCTGGCGGGCACATACCCAATGAAGGACCATGCCGTTGAGGAATACAATGCCTCCCGAGTAGGAGAGACACCCGTTGAGTTTGTCACGAGCATGGTCAGCATCCGAATACACCTGTATTGTGAGCACAGAAAGCGGTGCACTGGGGTAAGCATAACGGATACGGTAGTGCCGTGTGAAGTACAGATACTGAGCCACTCTCTGAAGTGCCTCCCAGGCCTGAGCCGAGGGGCATGAGGAGAACTGTGCCAGATATATGACTGAGTAATAGATATCTGGCCTGGTGCACCGTGCAATCCACAGCAGGGACCCAAGCAGCGAGAGATACGGGGTGACAAGGGTGAGATCAGGGTGCTCCGGCTTCTGGATAACGAGGTTCACATCCATCGGATTGTGATAGGTTTTGGCCGGAAGCTTGAACTTGGACATGAGCTCCTTGATCTGCCTGGTTTGGGACAATGCAATGCCCCACCGATCATAGTCAACCGCAAGCTGCAGGACGGCTGTCATACGGCCAAGATTCTTGCTCTTGAATGCCGCCTGGAAAGCTGCCCAGAAAGCCTGGTGGAAGGCATCATCACATGTCAGCCCGAAGTCATCCACGTAGACAGCCACGAAGGCCACGAACACAGAGGTCACAATATAGTATAGGCACGGGTCATATGAATTGTGGACTGGGTGAAGTGCATTCCCTGATAGGTGAAGGACTTCATGAATTTGTTGGCCAGCTTCTGCCAGGAAGCACCAGCCGTCCGTAGCCCGTAGAGAGCATAGAGCAGCTTGGCATAGCCATATCTGCCCTTATACATATACCCAGAGGGGAACCGCACATATATAGGAACCTCCAGACGGGCATGAACAAAGGCCTGACTGACGTCAAAGTGATAGACCATAACCCCCATACCAGCAAAGATAATAGACAGGATGAAGAGAAGGCGGAAGGTGGGCAGGTCTGCTACCGTGCATGCGGTCTCAGCTTGGGTGTAGCCCCAGTGCCATGTGGCAGCCACGGCCATCCGAGCTTTATGAATTTGGACGGGCGGTAGACCATCCCGTGGCTTCCAGGGCTTATTCAGCACAAAGATGGTGCTGGTGGCGATCTCACCGTCGGGTAGCACCTCCACCGGTTCTATCTTACCCTGGTCAATCAGAGGCTGCACCTCCCCACCGGTAATAGCCTCCTCCCACTGAGCCCCATCAGGCATAGACAGTGCCTGGCGGTACCCACCCGGCAGTGGCAGATCAGGAGCTGCAGTGTGGTACAGGCGCTCGGCGAGGTCAGCAGAGATATGACTGAAGCTGAGTGTGCCGCTGGCTGGCAATGTACCGACCGTGTCCTCTGGTGGGACCACATAGTGCGGAAGGAGCCACTGGTCCTGCTCCGGGTGGTCGGAGAAGGGAAGGTGGCAAGCACTGTGGGTATCAGGGAACACCACCAGACTGGCACGGAGGTCCATGGCATAGGCACGTGGGGCAGTCACATCACCGTAGGCCATAGGCCGGAAGAGCACCCCATAGGACCTGGACCGCCTCATGTCCGTGGACACAATGAGTGCCGGATACAGCGGATCACCGCGGGCCTCCTGAGCCTTAGCCAGAGTCCAGAGCGGGTAGTGTTGATTGACACAGTCAATGACCCTGCGGCGGTCCAGCCAGTGGACCAAGTCAAACCAAGCAGTGCCCGCAGGGTCAGCCATGACATACTGCTGGGCGGTGGTCCAGAAAGTGTCTGCTGAACCAGTGTCAAGCAACTGCACGGTGGCATAGGTCTCACCGTCCCGGGTGTCATAATAGGCAGCCACGGAATGGATTGTCACCACCATGTCAGTGGTGTAGTCCCTCCACGGCTCCGGCCTGTCACTGGGCACGGGTGCGGAGTGCTGCTCGTCGGGAGCGGGGGCAGGGAACGATGAGATCACCTGCCCGAACTCTGAGTAGTTTCTGATGAAGTCTGGCCGGCCCTCGGAGACAACTTTGTTTCTCTCCAGGTCCAGTACCTTGTAGGCCGAGGACCTGAGGCTGATGCCCACAAACCGCCCCTGCCAGGCCCGGGGGGTCCGCGTCTTGGAGACCCCCGGATGGCGGGCCCGCATCTGCTGAGCATCCATGGCCACAGTGCACAGGGTGCCGAATATCTCGATACGGGAGTAGGTAAAGTGATAACCCATAAGGTGATAGAATGGCACCACGGCGTCCCGCCCATGAGGCAGGATATCCCATAGCAGGCAGGCATGACTGTCCGCAAGAGGCCAGTAGGTGAGGTCCATACCGGCTGTCTCCAGGAGTGCACGGGAGACCGACGAGACCTTACCAATCACATATTCAGCCATGAAGTTCTGCCAGTGCAGGGTGGGTGACGACTGCAGGTGTTTGATTCCATGGTGTTTGTACAGAGCCTGTGCCGCAGGGTCACACAGCTCCGGGGCACAGTCAGTGCGGAGGACTAGGCCAGTGCAGGCAAAGCCGTGATGAACAACATCTGCCAGGAACTGAGCCAGGATGAAGCTGTATGCCGACTTCTCAGCAGAGAAGTAGCAAAGTGTAAACCTCACAGTGAACTCCACAAAGGTCCAGCGGTACCTCGACCCGTCATAGCCAATAGGCGTGATCGGGCCTGTAGCATCAGCAGCCCACATAGATCCAGGCTTCTGAGCTCTGTATCTGTCAGCCGAAGGGTGCTTCGGACTCGGCTGCACTGTCCGCATACGGGCACGCACAGCACAGGCCTCAGCACAGGTCCTGTGAGACAGCAGCTGCTCCCGGGTAACTGTAGTGCCAGGCCGGGCGATGTCAACACCAAGGTCCATAAGCTGAGCCAGCCTGAGACCATGAGCATGAGCATATGCGGAATGGCACCACCTCTCAGGGGTGAACCTCATGGACGTGTACTGATCACGGTAGATGATAGCCACCGGGAACGGGGTACCAACAATGAAGACACGGTCCCCCCCGCCCTCCGAGCCAGCCGACTGAAGGGGCCGTCCAGCATAGGTGTGCTCACGACGGTAGCTGAATATGCCCTCTGTGCCAGCCGGATACACATGTAGCACCTCCCAGTGAATAAGGTGCTGCCTGAAGGTACTGAGGTGTGACTGGGGAATCAAGAAGAGGAATACCGTGTGCTCGGGGTCGGTAGCAAAGTCCCGGTTGGCCTTCTTGAGCATCCGCTCACAGGTGAGTCTGTCAAAGGGCGGGTTGCCATATATATAGGCACCGGCCCAGAGGTGACCCCAGCAGGAATCAGACAGTGAATACCTGACTGGGCAGGTCTGGTTGTTACCCACACCGGGGGGGAGGTCGTCTCCGAAGGGGGAGATGTCAAAGTTGTGTTCCCCGGTCTTGGCCAGTGCAGCGGGCGAGCCCTTCAGGAAAGCCCACTTGGCATACTCTGAGCGTGCCCACATCCAGTCACAGATCTCACCGGTGCGGACACGTGAGACAGTCTGGGTGAGCGCACTGGCTGCCCCCTCAGGGACCTCCGCCCACATATAGTCTGTGCCAGAGTCAATGATGCGATAGACACGGCCAGTAGGCAGGTGGGTGTAGGCGAGGGACACAAGGTCAGGGGACCCGAAGCCGAGGGATAGCATAACCCGAGAAGACAGCAGAGTGCGGCAGCCGGCCTTATAGTGTGAGTTTGGGAGAACGAAGTGGTCGATGGCGCCGTCCTGGACACAGACCCCATACAGGTGGAATGTCACAGTAGCATCCGTCCTGTGAGACCCAGCCGTGACCATGGTGAAGGCCACCGTACGGGTGTAGTCCACGTCGGTGCAGGCCGACAGGTCCCCGCACATGACACATGTGGCTCCAGAGTCACACACGATGCCTCTGTCAACCCGGACGGGTGCAGGGACAGCACTGGCCAGAGAACTGAATCCAGAAGCAGCCCACTCCTCGTCGGGCACATACAACGGAACTGACTCTGCACTGCCATAAACCAGAATACCAGTATAGCCAGCAGGTACCAGAGGGTAAACCACTGTAACTGACCCAAGCTGACCAGACGGTACACCAAGCTCCACAGAAGCATAAGTACCCACAGCATAACCAGAGACCAGACATAAGCCGGTATCACCGGTAGCCAGTCCATCAGCTGAGAAAAGCTGACCAGCAGAACGGCCGACGGACCCCCCTGCTGGCGGGGTAAGCTGACTGACTGACTGACTGACTGTCTGACTGACTGCCGCAGACCCAGAGAATACCCAAACAGTAGTGCCGAGGTACACAGGGCCAGGCCACAGATAACCAGAATAGCAGTCCAGACCGGTGAGGAGCGGCGAGAGGTACGGGGCTCACCCGCCGGAGGCCGGGTTGTTGAGGGCTGGGGCCCGCCCGCTGGCGACCGCCGGTTGACAAGGTGTCGCCAGGTGCGCACGGGAGTCCTGGCACCAACGGCAGGAAGACAAGCCGAGACAGCCAGACCCCAGGTGACAGCATGCCAAAGCACCAGAGCTCGTGGGTGCACCTCCAGCACAGCACCGGAGGCACCACCAGACTGCACCGCATCTGCCGCGCCAGAGAATGCCAGGATGCACAGCAGACTCATGTACATGAAACGACCCGCCCCATAGGGCCCGCGGCCCGGGCCACCCGGACCCCTGGGTCGGGACGGCGGTGCCGTGCTCACCAGCTGCACAGCTCCAGGGAATTCGGTGTTGGTTGTTGTGATCTGCACGACGGCTGCCGGCACCGCTGGCTGCTGCGGCTCAACACTGAAGTGCTGCATAGACATGGCAGGGTCCGAAGGCTGGTGCACGGCAACATGGAGCTGAGCAGGTGTCATCTCACCGTCGGGTCCGTCCCCATCGCCAGGGTCCTGGTACGTGTTGAAGCGGTTGACAGCGTCGTAGTACTGCTCCTCCGAGCGGCCACATGAGTCCCAGATAGCCCACTCCGACTCAGTCCACGGCTCCTCACTGTCAACGGCAGGGTGCGGCACAACGGCAGCCGCCTGAGCCGCGGGGAGGTCAAGCGGTGCCTCCCCGAGCTCCAATGAGTAAGAGTATAAGCATGACTCATACACCTCCTCCTCCGGATCGAGGAAAACCGCATCCAGCTCTGACAGGACGTCTGCAATAGGCGCGCCCTCGGGGTGGAACCCCGCCACATGCGCACCCTGCACCCCTCCAGGGCAATCACGGCGGAAGTGAGGGCCGCCACAGTCCCAACACTGGACCGTGTGGCGGCC
>LGRX02026941.1:0-34493 GCA_001247695.2 Cymbomonas tetramitiformis | reverse complement strand
GAGTTATGCTTGTCCAACTCGCAACTCACAGGGCAGAACAAGCTGTCGCTAGTACCCCATGACATACACAACATAGAGGAACATGCTGTTTATGCTATTTACAACACACCGAGCCAACAAGCCTGTTGTGTATACCACCCACAAGACCCAGAACCAAGAAACAGGGGGACTAGGGCATTCACAACACATAGGACAAAAAAGCCTGCTGACATTGCTACCCTTCACACAAAATACCCTGCGGAAGGCAACATATGTTACTCACCACACACAGATACATATCCACAATATTTATGCCAGTTAACTTACACGGGACTACGAAACCTGCCACACATGTTACTCTTCATGCACATAAAAGAGCAGATTGCTTTCCCTGTCAGCCACCACAAATGGAGCACAGAGGTGGGAAACACATGCCACTTCCCACACACAGGAAGGCTCGGTACACTGCACATGCCACCCTCATCATACAGGAATGAGTGGCCTGCCTCTCCCAACACTCACTGCACAGGGGAAAAAGTGGCTGGTTGTGAAATGTCCGCCATAGTGCGGGGGTTGCACCGGGTCTCAGATGGAAACACTGCCACCGAGCCTGCACCGGCTCAACCGAAAGAAAGATTGAGTCTCCTAAAGTCTCCTAGACATGGTATAGGCCTTTTGCCAATAGAGTATGGTATGGAAAGGATTGCTGCCCATACCACTCACCGTACACAGAGTAATTCAGAACCCATGTTGTTCAACACGGGTTGCTTTAACACTGCACCGACACTTTGTTGCACACTCATTGCATTCGAAAACAAGCCTACAAATGTTAATGGTATCTTGCCACTGACTGTCTCCTTCAAAACAAACAGTCTCCCACAACACAGTGCACCAAGTGAAAGACTGCACCGGTCACACACGAGATACAGAAGAATGAGTCTGTTCCCCCATGCCACTCGCTATGATGGGCATAGAAAAGAGTTCATTGGTGGCAATGGCACCCTTTCACCGCCTGATTTACTTCCTATGCATGGGAGGAGGAGGACTGAAGCATGTGCAACACACTACATACAGGCCTTAAGAGCTGACTGTAACTGCCAACTGCACCACACAAAGTCGAGAGGCAAGCTGATCATATCACGTACTGAGCACGGGACCGAGTGGCCTGCTGCTCATACCTCCCGCTACACACAGAACAGAGCTGAGTGCTGCTGGTGCAACTCACAATTTACTTCCGCTTCCAACACTCACTACACACGGGGAAATGCGGCTGTTTGTGAAATATCTGCTGTATTGTGTTGGTGGCACCAGGCTTCAGATGGAAACTCTGTTACCGAGCCCGCACCGGTTAAACCTAAAAAAAGAATGATTTTCAAAAAGTCTTTCAGACATGGTATAGGCTTTCTGCCTTGGGAGTACAAAGTTAAGGGCCCGGACAGCACAAGCCTCCCATGTGAGTGCACTGGGGGCAGCCCACGGTCTACCCTCACCCCCAACACAACACCTCGAACACGGAATGACCAAACAGGCCATCATGCACACAGCACCTTGCACAATGTTTTCATATGCTTTATGACTTGGCATCCGAACAACATGAAGGGTCACGGACAGAACACTCTTATCACTTTATGCTCTGTGTACAGTATTAGGCAGGGGGTATTTAACTGTCACACAATGTATAGTAAGCTCACGAGCTCTGTACCTTTAGCATTACCCTTGAACCACTTTTGCATTGAGCACCATGCTCTTTGTATTAGAGGATCACTCACCCGTTTGCCACAAAGTAGTACTCACCATGAGTTTTGCTTGCAGGAAAACGATGTACCATGTGATCTATGTGGGAGAGCCATAGAGCTCCTTGATGGAGAAATGGCATATTCATGCGGACTTTGCACATATGATACACTCTGCATTGGGTGTATTGACTGCTGCCGCAAGTGCCACACATGGGTATGCACGGGGAGCTGGATGGGAGGCACTTGTGGCCAACATTTCACTCATGCTGTAAGAGAAGAAGAATACACCATTTGTGCAGCCTGTGAGCAATTGTCATAGAGAAAAGAGCTATAGGAACAATAAACAATAGAGCTGCCAAATCAAAAAACAGAAAGAATAGTGTACTTACAGTTATTTCATGTATAGCTATTCTAATTAATTACACACTCACCAGCAGAGGTAACCGTCACACACTTAACACACAAGGAAAAGATAAAAATAAGCACCGGAAGCCCCAGTATAACACAAACCGTGCTAAATCTTGTATGCACACACATAAGTATTACTGCAAGTTGATATTGGAGCATGTCACACAGGAAGGAGTCAAAGGAGGTGGTACCTTCCTGGCCGGGAAAACCAACCTGGCGGATGAGGATGGCCTGAAGCAGCTGGCTGAGGCTTTCAAGTCGGGGGAACTGACCAATGAGATTGACTTGACCGACCTGTTGACTGAACCAGCGGAACTCAGAGGTCAGATGAGGTTTTTTAGGAAGACGGGAAGGAGAATGATGGGCATTACTGACAAGGAAATGGAAGCAGTAAAGAAAGCTGTGAAGGAAACAGTCCAGAAGGCAGGAGGAAACCCCAGCTTGATCACAGCCACTGCCCTGACATATGGACTTGGAAAGGCACCCTTTGTTCTGATTGCTAACATCGATATCGAAATGGTTCAGCCAGTGTTTGATATGATCCAGCTGGAGGCACAGGGAGTCACCTGGGGGATTAGGGCCCACAACATTGGGAACCTCTATCAGGAAGCTCGCTTCTCCTGGAAGCCTATGAGTAGGAAAGGGGCTCAAATGAGGATGAAGGCAAAGGATGCGGAGAGATATTTCTGGATGCACCCTGCCACGAGCATGTTGGTGGAAGAGGTGGTATTCACATATGACCGTCTCCACCCCACTACAGATGTTCACCAACTGGTACGACCCGCCTATAAAACTTGCCCGAAAGCAAAACTTGAAGCCATAATTCAAAAGAAGGCGGGGTCACTCACGATGTTAGGCATGTTCATTCCAACAGGGTTCAAAGATGAAAGGACAATCACACCACAAGAAAGGGAATTGGCACACCCACTGACAGTAAAAAGGAACCAGCATGTGAATCATTGTAACCCTCGGACAAGAAGTCATTTGATTGGGCTCTTCGTTGACCAGGTGCTCTACCTGAAGCTCAAAGCAAACGTTGAGAAAGGCGGAGATGGGTCTGTGAACTCCTCTGATGACCCCGCAATGATTCTCAGCTTTCCCACTGAGATAATCCTGGGAGGGCTTGGGACACTGAGGCTCACCTATTTTAATGGCTTTAACTACTGCATGTCGCCCACCCATGACGACCAGCCTGAGGTGTCGAGGCTAAACCACATCCAGTGCATGTGTTATTCACACAGAATGATGCTTCAGGCTCCGGGGGACGGGACAGCTACCCCTACTCCTAAGAAGCAGGACAAGAGGCCCCGCACCACTCCAGGAACTGACAAGGAGGCTGCAAAGATGCAGAAGCAATTCATGGACAACATGGAGAAATGAGACCAGCCACAGGAATAGAACCAGCTTGTAGCCACGAAAGAAGCACAAGCAGGTTAAGGCAGACAATTAATAGAAGCCTAGGAAACAGACATCCTAAAAACTATTTGTTAAGCACCTGCCCCGTGGGAACCCCGGTGCATAGCACGGTGACAATGCAGACGGGGGACCGCCCAGAAAACCCCGAGCCTGGTGTAATTTGTAAAAGCTTCTGCTGCTGTAAATGGTGTATAAATGACGGTGATCCCAAAATGCAGAGTGACGGGGAGGGGGGCTTTTTACGGCGCACAAAGCAACGAAGGGGCCTCAGGAACGGTGCAAGCTTGGAGCAAAGGAGCTCCCCAATAGAAGGTATGGCAACCGTTACCCTGCATATCATAACTTACTTACTTTATGCCCGAAGGAAACAACTGAGGGAAGCTTTTACCATAACACAAGGACCTATAGTTATGCTCTTGCACACAATATGTCACCTTGTAAGGAAAAAACCAAGACAAGGAAACCAGATTAGGCAAGGACCAAGGACATTCATCAGATGGGCTCACAGGAAAACCAAATACAGGTTACAATACACGGGGAAAACCCAGAAAAGGTCTGTACTAACCAAAGCCCAAGCTGCATCAGGGGAGTTTATTACAACACAAAGAACTTATAGCAGGACCAAATGGAAGACAATTAAAGCAAGATTCAAGACAATGAAGGATGCATCAGGAAGAACCCTCACAACACAAAGGAGGGGAAAACGGACCAACTATGAACTGAACACACATATGCATATACCTGCAAGGAAAGAACTCTGTAAGACACTATCAGAAAAGAAACAACACTCACACATCCACACAGAAGTAGACAAACCCAGTAACCATGAACAAACAAGGAATCCCAGCCAACTTGAATCGAACGCAACAAAATCACCTACTAAGATGTTAGATACTATACACCCTGGAAGCAGTATGACCAAATTGCCATTTACCAGGAGAGAGATCATAAGGGGAAAAGGGGGACAGCTCACTGAGTCACCAACCTTAAACAATAACCGGCTTGAAGCAGAAGCAGTTTACAACGGAGAAGGGATTGACTCGGATCAGCTCGACGAAGCTCTCAGACTACAGGACAAAAGCTCGATCCCCCCCATAGGCTATGATGAGCTCCTTTCAAGACTGGAAACCGGGGAATTAAGCTTCCTACACATCATTAGAAAAGCATTGGGCAAACATCTGAGGACCCACTTTGGGGTAAGCAACGGTGAACATTGGAGACTCATAACACTTCGAATCACAACAGAACAACATATAGAAGCCTATATCTATGATTCCCTTGGAGCAATGACAGCAACCGAAACACAAAGCAAACTTGAAGGGGCGCTCTCCGCCTGGTTGCATGCCCATCATAAAACCATGAAAGGGAAGAGTTGGAATGTAGAGGTATCAACTTTCAGACAACAATTGGATAATCACACTTGTGGGATATGGGTTATTAGAACAGCGGAGAAATGGAGGCAATGGTGTGATAGGAGCGGGCACATACCATTCTTCACCTATTTAAAAGAAGGAAACACTGAAGGGGAGCACCACAGCTCTGAGGCTACATTACACATCCAGGACTTACAAGAAGAAATTCAAGATAGGATTACTCAACCCAAGGATGCAAGAGAGAGCATCAATAGCGACATTTCAAAATACAACCCTGTATACAGTAGGAAAGGAGTCATCTCCGTAACCAACATTGAGACTCTGTGCAGAAAGCTGAAGCTAGACTTCACTTGTACCAACAACGAGCATATTCTTCATGAAATGATAAACGGGAGCCAAAAGGAATATAACAATAACACCAACAAACTTCCCCAGACAAAACACCACACCTATATCCATCACCAAAATCAGGAATGGACTTTGGCAATACACCTGAAACATAAGAACACCGTCCTCCTAATCAAACCTTTCACAAAAATGGGAAAGGAAAGTCATGACAATGAGACACCAGTATATAAACACTTAGGCCTCAGATGTGAGATCGATGCTCAAAACAAAGGCCTCCTTGTCCTCCACACAGCAGTTAAAATTCAGGAAATCCTTCAAAATCTCAGATATGCAGGAGAGCACCAGTTAGAAAGAGACATCATAAACAGCATGACCACCTCCAACATCAAGTACCACCACGGTAACGGGAAATTCACCAGAAATGAGAAGTTAAACAACAGGGGAGCGGTAGCCATTATCAGGGAGCAGCTCAGATATGGGAATATAACCCCTGACAAAATAGCGCAAAACAGAGAACTCTGGGGAAATCAAGAGGTGGTTGGAGGCATAAGAGCAGGAAAAGTTACGGTTTCTAATGTTCAAAGCAAAAGGAACACTCCCAGAACCACAGGCCTGCGGCACCAGGCAGGGAAAAAACTGAGGAAGAAGATCCAAAATTGTGAGCGGACAAAAAACATCTTTTTCCACAAAAACCTTTATGGAACGGATGGAAGATGCATTAAGCAAAAGGCAAAGCACTCACGGAATGAGGCGGAGAACATGCGGCTGCAGGATCTACAGAGAGCCCAAGGGAGAAAGGAACATATTATAGTAATGGGAATGAACATGAGAGGCCTGAGACACACAAAAGAGGACCAGGACAGTATGATAAAACTAGAGACCATCTGCAACTTGGTGCTAGACAGAAAAGCACACATCATATGTGTCTCTGAGACCAAGATCTCAAACACAAGTTTGCCAATGGTCAAAACCTTGATGTCCCAAAAAGGTCTGAGCTTTAGAATTTCACACACGGATGAAAAGGCTAGTATAGGGTCCCTCATAGTATGGAATCCCAAGGATATTCCGCTGACACCCAATGCAACTTATGTTGACGGGGTGCAAAAAAGGTCAGTTATGATTCGGTTTACGGGCATAAAGGGTTTCTCATTTTCGGTGGCAAGCGGGTATATGAACGATGCCAGCCTCAAAGAAGAACAAGAGGATTTCTACAAAACACTTAAGGATTGGGCAGCCAAATCAGGCGACAACAGAAACAAGGCGCATATAGAAATAGGAGACAAAAACTGCACACTGACCCAGAGCCAAAGGATAACAAAAGGTCAGCAGATGTCGTATAAAGACCACCAGACAAAGAATAAACACCTCTTAAGTTATTTCAATGATGACAGGACAACACTAACAGAACTCGTCACACATATGCACCCCGAATGTAATGAAATATTCACAAGGGTTGTAAACAACAGCTCAAAAGCAAAACTAACTCATATAATGGCAAACAAAGGAATGGAAGATAGAACAGCTGCTGCTGGCTGGCTTGAAATAAACCCATACATAGTTTCAGACCACGGAATAGTCTGGGCTCAGATTGACATCAGAAGAGAGCAGATACACCCCGAAAAACTGAAACATACATATACAGAAGAAGCACGCATGAGTGGAGCAAACGACACCACCCATGACAAGTACCCTGGCTTCCCAGTCAGACTGGAGCACACACAGACAGTAAGAGACACTAAAAAGCTCACTAAGGCTGCGATTGCCAGATTACTGGGGGAAAATGGATACACCATAAAGCATTTTGCAAATGCAAGCATCGAACAAAACAATGCAGCACAAGCAATAAACACTGTCTTAGGTGACACCACAGACTACAATATGAAAAAGGAGGATATTCACGGAGACAAACTAAAAGAAAACTCAAGCACATGGAAGGGGAAGCTGACGAGCACAAAAGGTAGCATAAAGTGGCATAACAAAACCAAAGAATGGTGGATACATATGAACTCACCCTGGAATTCTGCACACATCAGGTCTAGGGGCAATGGCATGCCAGAGGGCGTGACACAGCAGGGGTACACAAAAATTGGTAATCTTTGGAGCTTGAAATTCCCAATCAATTATGGGAAAAAAGATGTCTTAAAATACCTTAAAACACACTTTCATTTGGGGAACACTGAAGTCTTAAAACTCGAAGGACCTAAGGAGCATGAAGAAGGGCACATATGGGACATCTGCATGCATCAGAACCTGCAAGCAGAGCACTGGAGTCATTGTGGCAAACCCCTATTAGCACTTGACAAAACCAAAGCATACAACTTCAAATATGCCACCGGGTGGAAAGCCTACACAGAAAGACTTCAAAAACTAGTAGACAGAAACAAAGAATCGGAGGGCAATAAAGAGAATATAGATAACTGTAGGTCCAGTGAAGAAGATACGGACCACACTTGGGACTTCATCCACGAATCAGCAAACACAGCGGCGTGTGCTGCATTTGGAACAAGGGGAAAAAAGATGCACAAAAGGCCGGTTCCATCAGCCACATCAAACTATCTATACAAATGGCTTCAGTCACTGAGAAAAGCACACCGGATGCTGGGAATGGCAGAAAATGAAAAGGACCTGGAAGCAACAGATTGCCTCATCAACACTATTCCTTGTGACAGTCTTCGCAGGAAGCCACAGGAAACGGCTGAGGCATGGGGTAACAGACTTGAGGCAAACCTGCCAACAGTCACAAAAGCATTCCAAGAGAGCAGACTAAAGGACATAAGATATTGGAAGCTCCGGGAGAAGGAAGAGATGCAATATTTGTTTGCAAAGAAGGTTTCAACCTTCTTGGACAGAGCCTTAGGAAACAAGAAAGGGATGGAAAAGGGTGCAGCACCAGAATATGATGATAAAGGTGAGATACCGCCCACAGCAAATGAAAGGAAGCAAGCCATCCTAAAGGAATATAAAGAAAACAAACTTTTTTCCACAAAACCCGAAGCACCCGAGCATCTGCCGCCATGGCTGAGATCAATCTTAAAGAACAGCCCCAGACTCCCCCAGCATGTCATTGAGCAGCTAGCAGAACCTATACTCATGAAGGAGCTGGAGGCAGTTTATGGAACATGTGGAGTATCCACAGCCCCAGGCCCATCAGGAATGCATTATGCACAATGGATACAAGGACCCCAAAACCTCCAAGAACTCATACTCGAAATGTTTAACAACATCTTGAGAACAGGCTCCTTTCCAAAATTAGCTAAAGCAGGTTTCATTCAGCCAATCCCCAAAGATCCAAACAAACCATGCACATCAGATAATTCCAGGCCACTTACCATGCTGGAAACAGGCATGAAGTTGTTTAACTCCATCATTGCAAACAGAATAAAGAAAGCTTTATCCAAACACCCAGTTCTCTTCCCAATTCAAGATGCTTTCCTGCCCAATAAAAACATTGAAGATTCATTGCAAGTCCTAAATGAAGTTATTTCCGATGCTAACAGATTCGACAAGGAACTGCATGTTGTCTACTTAGACCTTAAACAAGCCTTTGACCGAGCAGAATTTTGGATGAGCAAGCTAGCACTTGAGAAAATAGGATTGCCCGAAAACATTATCACAATCATTTCGGACATCACATCCGAAGCATCACGATCAGTCCTCACATCTGAAGGCATGACAGATGAATGGATGCTCGAATGCGGGGTGCCTCAAGGAGAAGTCTTAAGTCCCCTCAGGTTTGTGGCAATTATGGACATTCTAGCCATCTGGCTGGCAGAAAGGGCAAACGGTAAGAACCCCATGAAACAGACCTATGGGTATGCTCTAGAGAAACCGAGAGATGCCACCAGAAACCCGGGAGCAACATCACCCCAGAAGAACAGGAAATGGTTGAACATGAACTCACCGCCCAACATCTTTGCCAGATTCTTCTGTGATGATATTATCTTGATAGGGAAATCAAGAGAGGAAGTACAGGACATGCTCGGGGTGATCAATGAGTTCATGAGGTTCATAGGGATTCCCATTAATGCTAAAAAATCAAAATACTCTCACAGGAAATCCATTAGACAGAGGGGGAAAGCAGATGAACGGAACACCGGATTGGAAAAGAAACTCATGTCCGGAGGTATGTTGAAAGTCGAAGAGGGAGAGGAAGGGCCCAACATATGGTCTGAATGGCTTCCACCCAAGACCCCTACATATCTTGAATATAGCAACAGAACTGAAGCAAATCGATACCTAGGGGTTTGGTTTGCGCTAGATGGCGGATGGGAACACCAAAAGCAGATGCTTATGGATAAGCTCACTCAAAGCTTACTGTCTGTTCAAACACAAACATTGAATTTGAACCAGCTCCGCTACATAATCAATGCGGTTGTTGTACCAAGAATGGCATATCCTTTTAAAGTTACATCGATTATCTGCACGGAAACAAATAATGTAGCAAAAGAAATAGATGGCACCATAGCAAACTTCATCTTGAGATATTTAAACTGTCCCATAGACACAAACCATCAAGTAGTTTGGACACCGGCCGCACTAGGAGGACTGGGGATTGACAGCGTAACTGACATTGCCCATGCTACATGCATCACGGAAACCTTAATCACATTATGCAACACAACAGAATTCGAATATTGGAGTGACCAGATCATACACGGCTTACACCACACACCAAATGCACACCTGTACAGAGAAAACAGTAGCACATGGAGCAGAATGGCAAGTTATGTCATGGAGAGAGAAGCAAGGGAACTCAAAATCCAGGGTTCCCCCTTATCCCACCACCTTCCCTTCAAAAAAGCCACTGACAAGAGTGGGAACTGGTTCAAAAGGGTGAGCTACATACTGTCGAAATATGGCTACTCTATTGACACAAAGCATTCCACTCTTCAGGATTACGAAGAATTACAGACCTTCCTTTACTCATCACTCCCGAAACCTGTGTATGAGAAGATAAGTATGTTAGTGGCCACACGGAACCTTAGATACATGGGTTCCTTCCTTCAGCCATGCGGAGGGCTTATGCTCAATTGGGAAGAACTACGGGCAAAGCATAGTCTGCAAGGAACAGAACCCCCAGCATGGTTTACAGCCCTTCAGACAGAAATCACATGTGATGAACCAGAAACAGAATTGCGAAAGGTTAAACCAAAATACAGAGACACTCCACAGGCTCCGGAAGAGGGTATGATGTGCTGGAAAGGGACAGGATTGGGCCAGGAAGGGATAGAATTAGTCGAAGTCAAGAGGCTTGACACTGGCTTAGGTACCTTACAATTGAAACAGTACACCAAGGATCAAGAAGGAACATACAGACCGGACAGAACAGGACCGAAGGCCTTACTAGTTAACGAGTACCAAATACTGCAAGATGGTACAACCTTGATGCCGGCGGACCAAAATATTTTGAGAATGAATTCCAACAGTACAGCAAGGATCAACACAGGAGAAGGTTTGGGAGCCGAGATATACTTAGCATATGTTGAAAATAGGCTCAAAGACCTTTTCAGAACAAGATGCAACAACTCATGTGCAGCGGAGAACAGTGAGTTTAGCTGCCCGAGTGCATCAGAAGATGAGGGCCAGGGCATGCACGATACTGCGAATCAAAGGGTTAGCTTTGATTTTGCAAGTGACGGATCGCTCTACAAAAGCTCATCTTATGCAAGTTGCGGAGCAGCATACATGAGATTTGAAAACGGAGACACAACACCATTCATGAGCAAACACAACATACCAAGGGAGACGCCTATCACCTCACCTACGGCAGGAATCATAGATAACATCCATAAACCTAGCTCCACCACTGCAGAAATTTTGGGTCTTAGAAAGCTGCTTCAAGATCGGAAACATGAAATCCTGAACACCTTGGTTCCCCTTACTCATGTAATTGATTCCATGGCAACTATCAATGCCGTAAACCGTGACCCTGGAATTTTAAATGTCAGGGACCTCATGCAAGAGCCAAACAGAAGGGACTTGGTAGCCATCAGACTGATTTTGGAAGAATTAGGATTTTACAATACAACAGGACAAGAGAAACTTTTTATTAAATGGATTAGAGGACACAATAACGATAGACTCCATGACAAAGTAGACAGAACGGCCAAAAGAGCGGCATTCAGATACAGCGGAAGACAACTTAGATTCGATGAAGACGGAGATTTAGACTTTTCTCTCCTGTTTCATGAACAGTCTGTAACAGGGGGCATCAGGAATCATATTAGGAGGCTCCAAAGATTGAGCCACCACAAGAAATGGAAAGACATGAATGGACAAGGCAGAGCACTCAGACTATTGGAAGAAAACCAAGTGAAGCCAATTAAGGATATTTCAAAAATTGCATCCAAGTATTTCACGGCCTACAGGTGCAGAGAACTCACAGGCCTGCAAACATCCCCACACAGAGCACACAGGATGGGAATGGGAGAAAGCCCGATCTGCCAGAAGTGTGGCACAACATCACTATGCACCTATAAACATATCCAATTGAACTGCTCAGGAGAAGGAAATGAACTACATCAGCTAAGAGAAAGCCAACAGGAGGAAATAAAAGAGACCATTAGAAAAGCCACTGCAGGAGACCCGAAAGTGATAATAGAAGGCAGAAACACAAGGGGTGGCACCACCAGAGCTGCCGAGTTTTTTCCCCTAGCAGAAATAGACAGGGACCTAACAGCCTCCAAACCGCTTGCTGCCCTTCCAGAGGCTAGCATGTATAGACTATCTAATACCAGGAAAGGTACCGTTGCAGTAGCTGCCGCACCCACCGGCATAAACAACGACGGGTGTCACACTTTCCAAGACCTACAGTACATCAAAAAGAAAGAATTCTGGAAGTTAGTTGAGTGGCACAGGCTGACAACTGATACACCTCAGACATCGATCAGTAATTACACACAACGGGCCAATGATATCCACTCAGCGCTTATAGCGTGTAATACTGAGTCGGGCGACCCGAAGAATTGTTATGCAATAAGAAGAGATTTATTAGACATTATCATAGATGAGAGAGGCCTAGGAAAGGAGGGATGTGAACTTTTCTGTAACCCCGTTAATTCACACCCAGGAATCAAATCAAGAAGGTGCATTCCTACGGCAGCAATGAAAGAGGCGCTGAGACCCTTTTGCCACAAAGGAAAAATAGGATGGGATGGACTTGCAAGAGATGCATATATCAATAGTGTTACTGGAAAAGGGAAAAAGGTCTATGGAAACCCACCATTTGATGGTGGTGTCCTTAGGGAAGCATCTGCTGTTATGCAGACACTGTCCCGAGGCTTAGAGGCGGCCAAGACTTCAGAAGGATTCGAAGGAATTTGGATCCTGCCGCTATCTCCAAAGAACCTCAAAAAGTGGACGGAAAAAGGTTTTAAGTTAATCTTCAAATACCCAAGGGGGACCATACCGTTCATCCCACATGATTATTGGTCGGGTAAAGGACCCTACACAATGCCAGGGGAGGGTTGTTACAAAGATAAGTACTCAGATGTAGTCATATTGTCCATTGATAGTGAGAGCATGGGATGCCCCGTTAGTAAGAAACTTGACAATGATAAACTGCAATATAAGCTGTTTCAATGGTTTCTTAATGTAGTTCCGCATAAAAAGATTACCCCAAAACTGCTCAAAGAAACGGGCCTGCACCCGGACATGATTGAGCAAGCCCTTAATGAGAGAGATTGTCTGTTGCCGCCCCGTTTATGCCCGTGGGTTGGGGGCAGGAATAATGGGGAGCAACGAGATCAGTACCCTGGAGCACACCTGGATGGCGAGCACGGGAAGGCAGGAGGAACCCCATTTCTTAATGCAGTGGACTGGCCAGAGGAACTTGCTATCATGGGGTATTTACCAGAGGGTTTTGGCAAAGTCTTGAAAGGGATCGGGGTCCCACACCGTGGGGTGAAAACACTTTTGAAAAAATTGTCTAGGATGTGTAGGCGTCATGCGAGAGAAAGATCCATATTACATGAAACGGGAGTCATACCTGAAAGTGACACCATAGAGGAAGCGCCCAGCATTCAAGAACTATGCACAAAAAATAGGAAAGAAAATGAGGTGGTAAAGGCCGCAGGGGAAATGCTAGGCAACTATGTAAACCCCCACCCTTCCCCCAGCCCCCATGGGGCTAGGGCCCCGTAGGGCTCCGGCTCTGCGGGGTTACCACTGGCCCAGGGGCCGGAGCACCCGTGGGCTTTTTCACTTCATCACCACCACCGCCCACTCCGCTTCCATCACCATCGTGCATCAGCTCCGCGGCCCTCTGATGTTTTTTCCGACGCTGGTGGCAGACACGCTTAATTAGTGCCTTGTCACCCATGCTTCCATGCTCTGTGGAATGCTTCCTGCCTTGCAGACTGTCATGTATGAGGGGAACAGACTCGAGTAGATCGTTCCGAAGGCATTGCCTTACTCATCGACGTAAATGTTTTATTACTGCACGGGTGCAATGCCGCAGCCTACTCTCTACGGAGCCTAACAAAGATCCGTCCGCCCTTCTGCGGGCCAAAAGACAATCTTCCATCCCATTGCTGCTAGCGCACTCCGATCACCGCTGCCACGGTGCTACCTGCTCAAGGGCGGGGGGCGGGACTTCCACACAGTTAACCAGAACACGGCAAGAAGCCTTCTCAGTCACTGAGACGGCTCTTATGGCCTCCGACCGATTAGAAAACCTCAGTTTTCAGATCGGTTCCCGGTGACTGTCATACTTCCAGTCACCTGTCACAGATCAGAAAACTCTCAGTTTTCTAATCGGCTACGGCTACAGAGCCGACAAATGACACATTTGTAATGGAAACTCGGCCGCTGCAAGCCCACAAAGATCACCACAACGCAGTGCGGAAAAGGGGCAAATAAGAAACTCAACTAGCCTTGCAACAAACTCAACTAGCATTGCAACTCAGCAAGACCGCCCTGCTGCCTGCCGAAACCAGAAGCCCAAACCTGCAAAATTTACCGACAGCATTAAGACAACATAGCAAAAACAATCGGAGTTAAGCACTCACATCGACACTCCGTCAAAACATCAAGACTCACGCAATCGCGGCAACGACGCCAATATACGTCCACGAGACACATCGCCCCAAGAAAGCATCTACGCATCAAAGAAAGCACAATTAAGAAACTTGAAAAGCACTCAAACAAAAACTCGCACAATTCACACCACGCGAGACTCGTGCTCGCTTACAACGGCATCACGCCATACAAATTAGGGTTCTTCAAAATTCATTCCTACGTCTGGCAATTCCGCACAGACCAAAGTTCATTGCGATCACACGCCGACGTACGGCAACGGCACTCATGGCCAACGGCACTCATGGCCACACGGTCAAAATCCACCACGTCCACGGCCACGACCAGCACCGCGAGGCAGGGTACAGTCGTTCTGGTGGTGCCCCCATTGGCGGCAATTCCAGCACTGGATCCTCACACCATCTTGGGGCATAGGAGGGGAAGGTACATTCACAACAGGATGTTCATAAGAAAAACGCTCCCCTGCTGAATTCCCCCTCGGCTGGTCGCGCTGTTTTGCTGCAGCAGCAGCCACCTGCTTCTCCGCCTTCACCAACTTCTCGGCTTTTCGCATCGCCTTGTCTTCCTCCTCGTTGTCAACATACGAGCGCAACTCCAACTTCTCGCACATCGGCCAACCCAACTCAGGCCCCTTGTCGCTGACCATTGCCAACATTTTGGCACGAGCTCGTGCTCGCTCCCTGCCCTTCTCAGCCAGGTCCATTACACGCTCAAGGGCCCTAATCGCGTCCTCAGGCAGCTCCAAACCCACCACCAATTGCTGAACGTCCTTCACCGCTGCCACCGTCGTGACGTGAGCGACGTAGTGGTGCTGGACCTCAGCATACTGCTTGCGCAACCCCTTGTCCTTGTCCTTTTCGTTCGTGGCCCTAGTCAGCTCCACACGATCAGACCCTGGAAAGTTCTCCAGGTCCACAGGCATTTCCCAAGGGCGCCCACGCTTTCCAGCCGCTTGAGTCGCGTCCCCCAACAATTGCGCCAACCGATTGGTAAAGCGACCCATTTGGACCATCAGCTTCCCCTGTTCAGGCGTAAGCTCCTCTCCCTCACCAAAAGCAATAATCGCTGCCACATACTGGGGTCGCGCCTCCAACTCCGTAATCTTGAGCTGGCATTTCTCAGCGTCCGTGTACCACTCCATTCCGCGCACAAAAATAGATAAAAATTCTCAACTGCGCTACGTAATCAACGAACAAATTCTCACTACGGAACGCGCAGCGAGACACTTCCACACAGTTAATCAGAACACGGCAAGAAGCCTTCTCAGTCACTGAGACGGCTCTTATGGCCTCCGACCGATTAGAAAACCTCAGTTTTCAGATCGGTTCCCGGTGACTGTCATACTTCCAGTCACCTGTCACAGATCAGAAAACTCTCAGTTTCCTGATTCCTCGTCGCTCGTGCTCGAGGTGACACAGGTGAACAGGTTGACATGACATGACAGTTCACAGTATTCTATTAGTATTTGCTGTGACGCACCTCTCGCTCTGGTAGCGAGTGTCACTGTAGCGTGTAGGGCTCTAGAGACATACTCATACTGTAGTCGATAGTCATAGTGATATCATAATCATGGGTACCACCGACGTAGTGGGGATGACTGGCGACAGATGACACAGGTCACCAGTGGCGCAACGGGAAAACGAGCGAACTTTAAACTCCCCTGGAAACTCGCTATTTTTACGCGTTTAAGAGAGTATGCCAAAATATATAAATCGACATTCAAAATTTTGAACTTTGGTATCCGCCAGATACGCCTTCCTCTACCGAACGGTGGTGGTAACTTGCGGTGAGAAGTCGTATAGCGTATTTTCCCCACTAAGCCCAACTCCTTGATTAGGTACGGAATTCGATGAAACATGTGGTTTGAAGCATCTACTGAGAGTTTCAAGGCGTGTGAACGTACACTGGTCGCCAACTAGTACTTGTGTTTGGCTTTCTGGTCTGCGCGTGCATACCACCTTGGCTTGAGGTGTTATTGCTTCTTCATTCGTACGAAATTTTCCAACTTTGATGAAACATCATGAAATGGGCCTTCGTTGCGAGATGAGACTGGTTTGAGCGTGCACAACGCTTAATATTGATACCCCTAGTTTGGCTTTCCGGTCGTCCGCGCCTCCCATCAACCGAGGTTCATGGAAGGCGCGGTCATCCCCGGAGTTCCGCTTGCGGGTCAACGCACGTCATCGGAACATTCTGTGCCCAAATGAAGCCATGTGACGCTTCACACAACTCATATGGTACCTATAGGAAACTTAGTGTGCTTAAACACCCAAGTTATCACGCGGTATCGCATCCCGCAATCCGCTTCGTGCCGGATGTGCGAAGCGGATCAGCGGGATGCCACAAGTTGATCCGGGATGGTAGAAAGCCATGCTAAGCTCCAAGACTTTCAAGCATACTAATGTACGTTATTAAAGCTAAAATTTGTAATTCAAATGCGTTCTACCGGAATATCCAAGTACACTAGATATCAGAAAGTCCCGTACTCGTGTGGATAAACTGTGTAAGATAAATAAACCCTAAGCTAGATATACCCGGAACGGTCTCGGACGGTCTCGGAGTCTAGCCTACCTGTGACACAGCGTGTGTCACAGTACGAACCTACAGATCAGTCAGCAGTCCGGTGTTGGTCCTAGGGATCTGTCATAGGGGCCTGACCGGGACTCCCAGTCAGGGCTGCCTATACAGATTTCAGCACACCACCCCAGCACTGTGGGTGGTGACTGGCTAGGAGAGTCAGAAAATGTAAGGCTGTTAGGGTTAGGAGCTAGGTGACAAGTCCAACTGCTAATCTAACTGTGCAATTCTGATACACAACTTAGAACCCTCTAGCTAGCACAAGAGCAGAAACTCACAGGCAATTAAGGTCCTGCTAAACTACTGAAAGGCTCTGTGCCAGCAAGTCAAATCGAAGATTTCAAAGGTGTCAAAGCAAAACATAAACCAGATTGAAGAAGTCTTTGAAGTCACAGGAGCTCTGCACACCACCATGTTGGTGTGCCTCCAGAGTGAGCAAGAAGTCAATCGACAGTGTCAAAGTAGTCAGCGGTGGCCTCACGGAAGTCCATCCCATAATAGGAGGTAAAGAAACCAGCACCGTAGTAGTGCTCCGCATCAAGAGGACCGCTCTCATGTAAGGCCATGCCGTAGTAGAATGCCATGTCAAAGCCCAAGTCCGCTTGAGCCAAATCCTGAAATGCTAGCAAGCTCAAAGTGTCAGGAGGCTCGGGCGGCTGAAGCTGTGGCACATCGTCAAGCAACAGGAGACCCTGAGCCGCCATCACCGGATCAAGAAAATCATTCGTAGAGAAAAATGACGGAGCCTCCCAATCGAGATCACCACCAGGCGAAGGCATCTCCGTAGCCGGTACACATGCCGACACAGCAGAAGCTGTGGACGCCGAAGCAGATACACCTGCAAAAGAAATGCACAACAGAGAGAGCACCGCGAGAGCGCCGATCGCCGGAGTGCCAAAGCCGAAAGGCGGCACACCGCATCCGACAGCACCGGACGGAGCCCGCGGCTTCACCGCGAAAGTACCGTCGGCATAATCCTCGTAGTCGTCGGTGTCGTAGCCTGTCAGGTCAGAGGGGTGGACGGCGGCGTGATTCACCGTCTGCACGAAGCCTCCGAACTCACCGCATGTCGCCTCTGTGGTGGTCACCCGCGCCGATTGAACTGGCGCGGGCCGTACATCCTTCGCCTGCGAAACAGGCATAGCAGGGGCCGGCACGGCGGACGCCGATGCCGCCGCACCACCTGCCGGAACCTGCCCCTCCGGTGTGATCCCCGCCGCAGCGGCAGGGCCACACACCAAAGCCGATGCATGCCCCTCAACCGCACTCCCAGGAACAAAGGATGCGTGAGTGTAATGTACCTTCTCTTGGGCGGCCTGAACCTCAGAGGTGAGGGCATCAAGCCGCCGCAAGATGTCCTCGTCGTCGGTCCCGCCAGAAGGCGGAGGCGGCACGCTGAACCCGTAGGCCGCCACGTCGATCCCACCGACGCCGTCCGCGGAGAGCACCGCGGGCGGACCATACGCCAATGCCGCATGCGAGAAGGCCTCCGGCCCACTGTCCGCCGCGTCCTGGAAGACCTGCACGAGCGCCAATGCGTGCAGGCCCTCCGCGTCCTCCTGCTCAATGGGAATGCAGAAAGCCGCGGCCGTGGCTGGTGAGTGTTGGCGACCGCCAAGCGGGCAGTCGCGATACGGGTGATATACTTCACCTTTACCGGCCTTGCGGCAGCGGTGGCACAGCGGCTTCGCTCTCATGCTGTCGCGGTCAAAGCCGACCGCGGGGGGGTTGCCCGCACCCACGCGAAACCCCCTCGGATGCTGCTTCCCCCGATGCTGCGGCTGCGGCTGCTGTCCCCCGCCCGCACGGCCACCTCGCACCAAGGCCTTTAAGGCCGCGATCTCCTCGAGGAGCACCGCGTACTCCGACGACGTGACCAGAGCGGAGGGCTTACCGTCCATCCCCAGCACCTGCTTCTCACGTGCCGACGCCCCCTCGTCCGACTGTGCCCATGCCTGGAAGATGGCCACGACGAGAGCCTGTAGCGAGCGGAGAGTAACTCCGCCGAGGTCACCCGCAAGCGGATAACGCACCTTCACCGCCGCGTAGAAGACCGGGTCGAGGCGGTTGTACAATGAGAGCTTGCGGGTCTCGTCGGTGGGCCGCCAGTCAGGAGCGCGGTTATCCCGCACCAGACGTTGCTCACGAGCCAAGATCGGCTGCGGGTCAACGCCCGCGGGATAACGAAGCGCTGCGTGCTCCTGCTGGTGGCTCTCGCGTAAGAACGCCGGCACGCTCCCCTTGATGATGTCGATGAGAGCCCGACGTCCATCTCGGTCAGCTGAAGAGTCCGTACCCCGAAGCCAGGTGTCGGCCACAGAGTTCCGCTCCACGACGAGGGCCAAGACGTCATAGAGAAGCCCATTCACCTTCTCGATAACCAGAGAGGTGGGGTCGTCGAGGTCAAAGGGGGTCAAGTCCAGCCCAGCGGACTCAAACTCGGTCCGAAGCTGCACCACCAACTCGGAGAGACGGTCGGTGTCGTCAGTGCCACGATAATGATGTTTCTTGGAACCAAGGATATCCTCGCGGATACCCTTGGCCCAAGCCCGATGCAACCTCCCCTTGTAGACCACGTCAACAGCAGCGTGCTGGTCAACAAGATGTTTCCGCAACGCGACAGCGGTGTCGGAGTTGCTGGAAACAGCAGGGGGCACCACAGGTGGAGTGCTAGCGGTCGGAGTGTCCCGAACCGCATCCAAAAGCCGTATAGAGGCGTCCAAGTCGGAGTCCTTCAACAGGCGTTTACGAGCTCGAGTAGATGTCGCCATTCTTCTGAAAGCCAGAGAAAAGATGATGCGCGGTAGCACGTTTGGGTGTTGTGGCGGAAACGGAGGGATGACGTAACGGCAGAACGTGCGGAGCGGCGAAAAGAGCGTGGGGCACTTGCAAATGTCGACGTGGTCGAAGGCGTCCGGAACACCAGCCCAAAATACGTAAACCAGCGGGATCAGGGCAGGTAAAACAACGCAAATGAACATTGCCACAACCGAGCAATAGCAACGCGCGGTGCCCATGACTCGCAGCCGCAAAAGACGTCTACCGTAAAATCATGTCCAAATCCTAGTCGCACCCAAACGCGCAAGTGCGCACCACCTCTTCAAGCGGCTGCTTAGCCAATCATGGCCAAGATAGCAAGTGGAATGAAAACGTGGATGGGGCCACGACCTACCGGAATATCCAAGTACACTAGATATCAGAAAGTCCCGTACTCGTGTGGATAAACTGTATAAGATAAATAAACCCTAAGCTAGATATACCCGGAACGGTCTCGGACGGTCTCGGAGTCTAGCCTACCTGTGACACAGCGTGTGTCACAGTACGAACCTACAGATCAGTCAGTAGTCCAGTGTTGGTCCTAGGGATCTGTCATAGGGGCCTGACCGGGACTCCCAGTCAGGGCTGCCTATACAGATTTCAGCACGTTCATCTTGTCTAATTTGCACACACTGCAAGACCTCCTGCCCCGTAAAGGGTTCTAACCTAAACGTGAAATAAGCGTGATTCGACTGCTGAGATTGTTCTAACGATATTCATCGGGAATCTAACGGTATTCCTGTCTCGAGACGTTTTCTGCGATTCGTTCCGACACGTTTCTTCAGATCTCAGAGATGAATCCACCTCCAACAATATCGATTCGCGATAAGTCGCGATCATAATCATGGTGCCAAAAATCGTCCTTCTTAACACTGTGTCATCTGTCGCCAGTCATCTCCACTGCGTTGGGGGTACCCAATAATCATACATTCGATTGTAGTCGAAGTTGAATGCAGACGCGGACGGCCTCAATCGTTCTGCGTTCACGTCGCGACTCGCGACGTCGCGAGACTGACTCTAAGACAGATCGACAGTGCACAGTCGTCCGGGAAAATGATCTCGGTATTCGTCCGATCGTCGCGTCAACCAAGTTGGAAGTTCGTGTCACATGTAACGATGTCACGATGCATTGTGCATCTCTACGATCGTTAGATCGAGTCGGGGCTTCAATAAAAGTGGGGAGGGCTGCAATAGAAGTGAGAATCCTACGGTGAAAAGGTTGCCAGGGCTCCAATTAAAGCTCCACCAGACCACCACCACCAAGAAAGAGCCAAAAATAGAACCGGAAACGGCCATAAATGTAAACCAAATGTTCAATACATAGATATTCTATGTTCAATATTGAAGTTCATGGACATGGAGATGGTGATGGTCTCAGGTCTCCAACCCACCGCACGCCAGCGCCAGCGCCAGCGCAGGCGAGGGCGAATAACTTGAATGGCGGCCACCAGGAAAACTCTTTTGAAAGGATCCCGACATTCGCTACACATACAAAAATGGTAAGCATAAAAGTGTTTGTATTGATGACTATTGTAACAAAGCCGATATAATTAGTACTGCGTGTATACTCTTTGAAATAACGGCCACTGCAGAGTGTGCTCCAGTTGAAGTCTAAGAACACGTTTTCCCTACAGGACGCCCCCATCAAGCTCGCCATTGTAATGAAGGTTATCGGCCGTACCGGATCTCGGGGTCAGGTGCGACTCAAGATTTAAGTCACAGGCTATGTGCTGTCTTTCGCTTACCTAGCGAACCTTGGTAGTTGAAGGGAAGCGAATACATTCACCGAATAGGGGCACTGACCACAAGCTAACCTGATATCACTGATGAATAACGAATACATATATTTGTATATATGGTTTTTTTCCCCTGCCCCCTCCTCGCCACGCTTTTGACGCAGCACTTTCGGAACCTTTTGAATAGACTGCGCCAGATTTCCGAAGGCTGGGTGCTGGCATTGGTTGCGCTGAGACTGTGCCCCAAACCTTCTCTTCGCTACAGGTGACCCAGGTCCGTGTGAAGTTCTTGGACGACCAAAATCGTCTGATCATGCGTAACGTCAAGGGCCCCGTCCGCGAGAGTAAGCCATTCACTCGACCCGAGCCTCGTGTTGTTGAGCTGGGCTAGGCGGGACCTTTGCCGAAGATGCCCCTTGTTATGCTTTGGAAAGTGAATTGTATTATCGTGCAGCTGTGATAAATATCAAGCGCCCTCGTATGAATGTATGCACCCAGCGCGAAGTTCTTCCCACAACATGGTTTTTTTGTCAGGTTGCTTCCGGTTGCCATCATACTCGTCTTGATGTACGTAAGTTTATAAACGAGTTGTTTTTGGGGGATATTCCTTACAGGCGACATCCTTACTCTTATGGAGTCTGAGCGTGAGGCCAGAAGGTTGAGATAAACTAGTTTTGGGTCGTAGCGGGCACGCAGAGTTGAAACTCGAGAGCTCGAGAGACACTGTAACCAAGTTTTATTTGTAAACGAAACCCGTTCTCAACAGCTAACAGGCCTACAAAGCTTTCTTTGAAATATTTTTTGTTGTTTCACTGACTTTGCATCCGTTGAGTCTTCGAGTACCAAGCATACCACTGCCTACGGGGCAACTGTTTCGCGTCGCGCACTTGTGGGAAGCAAGCTGACTTGATTTTCCCGTATTTGTAAGCGGAAATCTTGCATACGTGCCGCGAGAACACTATGTACTCTGCGTGCCGTCTTCTAGGTTTCTCGTAAACGTGGGCCCTCCTACCTTGTGTATGCTGCCACACAACTGAGATCATGTGTTCTGTATAATAAAGATCGTCACATACGAACATGTACGGGATACGCGTCGTACTTTTTGCTGGCTCGCCTAGAATGTCGATGACTATCAAGGTCACCTGTTTCTCTCTTTTATTTGGTGAAGGAGTCTTGGAAATGGATCTGTAGAGTCTCGTTGGAGCAGTTTACTGCCCACACTTGGTGGATCATCTCAAGGTTTTTTGGGTGAAAATTCTGAACTAGTCAAGTAACAAACTTAGTTGTAGATCTTTTCTCTCTTTTCAGTATGAAGTGGATGACATGAACACTACCTTCTTTGTGTACACTCCATGAATCAGATCACTGTCACAAGTAGACCCTCCCACCATCGCAGCAGTGAACATCGGCTGCGTCGGACGGGTGATTCAAGTTATATTATGATCCTTTTCCGCATATGCACTCGATAAATATTCAGGGACACCTGGTGGCCCATTAATCAAGTCTATTGTATACTGTGCTAGAATTTCTCCCACAGTTTTCGGGATTCCAAGTCTAGACTTGTTCCCCGGAACTGAATTGGCTCGTAGGTTCCAAGGGGTATAAACTAAGATAATGCCACGCCCAGTATGCAATGCAGCGGCTACAAGACGTCCGTAACCGTTCGTGTCACTTCCCGTCGCCTAATAATTTAGATGCACCGTGTTAGATCCCTCTCGAATGCCATTTTCCTCGCTTCTCGGCGTTTTCAGAATAGCTTCTTGGCTTCCATAAATAGAAAATCGGTTCTCGGCGGAAAGTACATACTGCTCTTTCCTGTTGTGACATATTGCAATATGTATACTTGAAGTATGCATATTGCAATACCATCCATCAGCACGTTGCCCTTAAGTATGCCTCATTGAGCATATTCATATTTCGCACTCTAGTTTTCAGATGCCTTGAGCAATGCGCAAGATCTAGGTTACGATCCTAAAAAATCGGTACTCTACGGGCACTATGATTCTACTTTGCGAGTCACGGGCTGAGTGTTGCACTGAACATATCTACCAGCATTCATACGTTATATTTAGCGATGCAACGGGAATCTCCCATAGAGGCGAACTTTTGAACATGCACTCTGTATTTGTTGTTGGCATCCGCCCTTTGGGTATTTCCGCCCGAAATACAAATCAGTCATGCACTTCCCTTGAGGTCACGGGCTCAAGGAAAGAGCTTGCGTATGACAAATAGTTACTCGAAGAAAGTTCACCGAAATGATGGCGTTTATCCTTTTAGTATGCGCCCAAATCCCTCATGCGTGCCTCAAAAATCGGTTCTCACTCGTGTTTCCAAGGAGCATGCGAGCAACATTGTGCACGCATGCCCGCCGGAAACAAACACGATATCATTCGAGGGTGTAAGATAATATCCCGTTGAATGGTGTGTAAAAAAATATCATGTACACCAAGAAATAAATGCATACAGCAAGCAGACCCTCCGTTCTCATCGTTAAAATGCAAAGAAATGCTCGGTCAAAGTTTTGTCGGAACGCTCAGAAGCGAGGAACTTGGGATTCTGAGACAATCGAGCGGCAAAACCAAACTCTCAGGGTTTGCTGGATGTGACACACCGGCAACTTAATCTGTCACCTGTCACTTCCTATAGTAGGTTGGGTGACCGTCACCAGTAGACGGGAAACACCCGTTAGGTATTTATGTTAACTCTACTTTTATCAATTACACTTTATCGTTCTGATTCCGTAACCCTCAACTCAAGGTTTATATCAACTAGCTAGATATATACAGCAGACCTACATATCTAACAGGTTTGGCCCCACTTACGCTTTATTTAGCCACTGCGGCACTGCCAACATGATTGGCTAAACCCAGACGCTTGGGATGGAGTGAGGCGCTCCGCGCGTGGGAGTGCCGGCAGTCACGGGTATGGCCTAAGTTTTGTGGGTTGATTTACGGCACGTTGTAGGCCTGTAAGAACATTTTCTTACGGGATTTAACGTTGGACTGGTTTACGTCTTCTGGTTGGTTACCACACCGTTGCGTATCGGCCGCCTCTTCCACACGACTTCCCGGGATTACCTGATCTCTCACGGCTGCTGTATCGGCGACCCACCACATTTCTTGGCCGCCCACGACTACCGCATTTTTCACGTCTCATTGCCTCACTCCGTCCCTCCAGTATGTTTCGTCATGGTCGCTTCCACTAGATCCACCGCTAGCATGGCGAATCGCCGACGTACGTTGTCCACAATTTTTTATTCCGTTGCTACCAAACATGCAAACACTCTAGCGACACCGCGGGCGGCACAGCCGGCTGCTAATCCGGCAGGAGCTACATTCCTGGCTTCAGTGCGTACCCTACAGAGGGAGCACTTCGACATGAAGATCTCCAAGTCCGTTCGTCAGAAGTTGTTCGAGGACAAGAACGGGAGATTTTCCGGGACTGAGTCCCACGCGTCAGCGCTCTTCGCGAAGATGGTTTCTGCGCTGCGAGACGGCTTTCGTGACCGAGGACATCGGGTTTGCACCCCGTTTCGTGTTGGACAACGCCACCCTCGCCATCCGTGAAGAGGCGAACACCCTTTTGTACTCCACGCTCGAGCTGATGGTCGACCCCATGTCACCCGCGGCTGACTGGATGGACTCCTCGCACGCCAGCTTCCCGGCAGACGGTAAGCGTGTTCTGCTTGAGTTCGCCCGCCGTATGATCCCGGCGGGTGACCCGTTTCAGGGACAAGCGGACATGTTGGGCATTCGCATCTCTGCGGGCGTGGACCCCCATGACGCGATCGGGGACTTCGACGCCGCGCTGAAGGCTGCGAGAACAAGGGCGACGCTCCTCGACGAGGACGTCAAGGCCCTGTTCATCAAGGCACTCGACACCACGTTCTACCAACCGGTGGTGTCCCGGCTGCTCCTCCATGATCAGAGAGCCGCACATGACCTTCTCACAATTCAGCAATGGGTGCGTGAGTGCTTCTCCGAGCACGTGCGGGCGGGTACCGCCACGGCGTCCGCCCACAGGTACTCACAGTCACGGTACGCATTATATGGAGAAGGACGACGGTGACTCCGGTGGACCCGGTGAGCTTGCGGACCTACGCACAATGGTCCTCGACTTGAAGCGGCAGTTGGCCGCGTTTGTCGCCTCCGCTGACTCCGAGCCGTCCCCGCGGGGATTCACTCCCCGCGCGGACAAACCAGACCGACGGGTGAAGACCCGATTCGCGGCCTCGCCCCTTCCAAAGGGGGTGTCACGGTTGGATATCAACCTGAAAGACTACGCGGCTGCTATTGAACTGTAGCAAGCACGCAACAATATTTGGTGGGTATGAGTGCAGCGCTCTGGTGTCCAGAAGTGTCCGCTTGAGCGCAATGCTCCTCATATTACCTCAATGCCCTCACGCGTCATACGCGTTACCACCATCGGGTTGTGAACCCGAGAGCATTGGGTGAACTAACCGTATCGGCTGGTCGAAATAGCCATTGATACTCGCATGCTGTTCAGTTCATGCTTGAAGCGAAGACGCGTCCTCTCAGAACAGTTCGTTCTTCAAGAACTTGTCTTGCTTCGCCATCTCGATGCCGTACCTGGCCTCTCGATGACAGATGTCACTCATGGTGAGTGGACGACAGACATTATGACCGTACATGTCATAGTCGACCGTACTGACAATACTCGACGACTGTATGTCATTATAACATATGACATGACATGACATGGTATGACATGTATGACATGTATGTCATCGGTCATATCCCTGACAGATCTCCCCTCTTAGAAGAGTTGTGACCTCACAATATAGGGTGCATACCTTTGTATATGTCTTTGATGTCTTTGTTGTTGAGCTGGTACCAGTCTTCTTACACCGATGAGGCGTCCCTCAAGGTGTTTTAGGATATCGGGGGGAACTGAGTCCACTTTAAACCCTCACCTTAGGCATATAGCCCTACAGTTCTTAGGATGTAGCCCCCCTTGAATTGCGTTTCGTATTTCAGAGTGACGTTTCAGGGTATCTTCCGAGGTTTACGTTACGGATAGATATTGCGCTTGCCGATCGAACGAACTATCATACATGTTTCCACGGCTTTTTTGCATCCATCCCTTCCTCCCCTCGAAGAGCTACTTCCGAGGTTCACAGGCAGAATGGAGGTTTGTTTTAATGCAAACGGAGGAGGCCCTGCTTAACGAGATATCGGAGGGTCTCTATGAGTCCACTTTAAATCCTCACCCGATCTGCCAAACTCCTTTTCGGTCCGGTACGCGCGCACTGACGAACATTTCATAGAGTGGATTCGTCAACGTACTAATGTGAAATTCGTTTAGTTATGTATGTCAATCATAACTCAGGATCACAACTCCGTCTACCTCAGTATTCCGGTAGCTGCGGAATCTGGCCATAAAACCCGAATGACAAACCACGGTCTGGCAAAGGCAGCATTGCAGTATTTTCATTTATCCACAGATATGATATCCCGCATGTATGCGTATCTGTGCAAGGGTATGATTTGATACAAGGCTCACTACACCTTAGCAAGGAAGGATCAATTTCCTGCTCCTGATACACATAATGATAGAACATTAAGAGCAGGGTATAAAGATGATCGACATGTATTAGTATATATTACAAGAAGTAAGGGCAATAGGCTTTAATATATGTTCGCCTTCATAGGCAGCTATAATGTCTGCTGCATTGGTCAGCTCTGAGGCTTTGACCCAGGTGTCATGTTCAGGGCCGTAGCGCCTGCGTATCGCACTAAATAATACTTGACACCTCTAGTGATCTTATCTGAGAGAATGTGTGATATCTCAAACAATGGTTGCCCTTCTTCGGTGATCATCTGTGGCAGAGGCAAAGGTGCTTGGATCGAGTCATTATACAACTCTATTCTGGATACAGGCTGAACCAGATGGATACGAATGTCAAGATCCCCGAAATCTAGCTCATAAGCACGTCCATGGCTGACAACTTTAGATATGGTAAACGGCCCAATATATGGCTGCTTAAAGTGTCTGCCTGCCTCTGTCAAACCAGTCCATTGAATAAACTCAGTCCGTAGAAGAACTTTCTGCCCTACTGCAAATTGTCGAGGCATGTGAGTCTTATTGAATCTGGCTTGGTTAATCTCTGCTGCTCGGGAAATGTTATCTACCGCGTTGGCATGTACAGCCGAGTACTGGTCAAAATGATCTCGAATAGCATTCTGTATTGGAACAGGAGCTTCTGGCGGAATAGTGATTGCCAGATCATGAGGCGAAAGTGGTTGCGCCATCGAGTCGAGATAAAATGGTGTGTAACCAGTCGTAGCAGAAACCGTGTTGTTAATTGCAAACTCCACCAGAGGCAACTTGTCCTCCCACGAATTGGCTGAAGTATCATTGCAACAACACCTGAGGAGAAAAAATACTATCTAATCAGTTATAAACCAGAGGATGGTGAATCATGCATCAAACAAAATGAAAAATACCTGAGGATATCCTCAATGAAGGCATGGCTTCTCTCATTGCTTGCATTCGACTGTGGATGGTGTGAAGACGTCATAGACAATCTCGTACCCGTAGATTTCCACAGTGTTTGCCAGAATGAAGAAGTAAATATGGGGTCTCGATCTGAGATGATGTTCCTCGGAAGACCATGGAGCTTGAAGATATGCTGCATATATATTGAAGCAGTGTGCTGAGCAGTCCAGGTCATGTTGAAGGGAATGAGATGACAGCGATGAGAGAATTGGCACATTACCACAAATATACTGTCGTGCCCGTTAGTGGTGATAGGCAGGTCAGTAATCCAGTCAAGAGATACATCAAGCCATTTTGTCTTAGGCACACAATATCGTATATGTGACTGACCATAAGGTTTGTGTCTCCTCGTTTTCTGGCGTTGGCACACGGGGCACTCCCGAATGTACTGAATTGCTGCCTTCGTCATTCCTGGCCAGTAATATCGGCTACGCAATAAATGAAGCATGCGATTTTTGCCTACATGACCAGAAATAGTGGCTGAGTGGCACTCATGAAGTAGAATGTGGCGAAGCTGTGTGATCTCACCGTCATCTGTAGGAACTTTGGCAGTAGGTGGAATGTAAAGCTGTCTGCCAAAAATGGTCTTGCGATAGATCAATCCCTGAATGAGCTCGAAATTGCTGACTGTCTGTGATGATGTCGATGATGCCAGCTTGGATAATGATAGACTGTGCAAATGTGTCACGATCATACTGAGATATAATAATGTCGTGAAGCTGATGACCCGATGATGCAGGTATAAGAGCAATAAATGTAGGGTCTGTAGATGTAATGTTTGTTGAATGTGCCTCGCCGGCAATGTGATGTTGCAGACTATCAGTGAGTTCAAAGAGAGCAGAAATACGTGTAAGTGCATCTGCAACCTTATTCTTCTCGCCTGCAATGTGCTCTATCCGAAAGTTGTACTCGGAGAGCTCATCCAACCACCTCGCCTGTTTGGGGCTTAGTGTGGATTTGGACTGGAAATAAACCAGTGGCTGATGATCTGAGCGAACAATAGTCTCTGGAGCTCCCAGCAAGATGTGGCGAAAGAACCGGAAGCCCTCCACAATGGCAAATAGCTCGATCTCAGGAATAGGCCAGCGTCTCTGTGTATCAGAAAGAGTGACGCTGTGATAGCCACATGGCTTCATACCTTTTCCTTGATCCTGCAATACTACTTGGCCAACGTGTGTGCCTGATCCATCGACCTCCATAATAGATGGCAGTTTCTGATCTGGAAGCTGTAGTACTGGAGCATGGCAGATGGCACTTTTGAGATTATCAAATGCCTGCTGCTGCTCAGATTCCCAGACAAACTCTGCATTATCCTTAAGGAGACGATTGAGCGGCTCGGCAATCTTGGAGAACTTTGGCATAAATCTCCTAAACTGGCCGACCATGCCCAAGAATGACCGAAGTGAAGACTTGCCATCTTTTGCCATACGGCGTAGAGGCTGTTTCCCAACGGTTGGACCATAGGACACTGGAGGCCGAATAGCCATGACTGCACGGATTCTGTCTTCGATGATTGAAAGGCCTGCCTCTGAGATGTGGTGTCCGATAAAGTCGATGCATCTGACGAACAACTCAACCTTAGAAGGCCTGATGTAGAAATGATGATCTCTGCAGCGCTGTAAGAACTGTCGAACATGCTTCACGTGGCTGTCAAAATCTGGACTGTACACTATGGTGTCATCCATGAAAATGACCAAGAACTGATCGATGAAGTCAAAGAATGCTCGATTTCCAACACGTAGAGCGGTTGCAGGAGCGTTAGTTAACCCAAAGGGCATCACTGTCCACTCGTATGAACCATATCTAGTACGTATTGTTGTCTTATGGATGTCGTCTGGATGGATGGGTATCTGATGGAAAAACTGGTTGAAATCGAATCTGCTGAACCAGCGTGCCCCCTTAAGCTGTTCAAGAAGGGTATCATGAGGTGGCAATGGATACGTGTCCTTTATGGTGATGTTATTAAGGGCTCGATAATCACAGCACATCCTCCACTTCCCCTCTGGCTTAGGAGCGAAAATGATTGGGCACCCATATGGTGATGATGATGGTCGAAGGATACCCAGCTCGACATATTTGATGATCTGTCGTTTGAGCTCCTCCATCATAGGCACTGGAGTAGTACGAACTGGCTGTGATGGTGGCGTATGCCCAGGTTCAATGTTGATGCGATGGTATCCACCTTCAAACCGTTCTGGCCTATGGCCAGCTGGAAGATCCTCCTGGAAAATATCTGAAAAGTCTTCTCTGACACGATCACGTTCTGCTGTGACCTCTGGGTCTTCCATGGTAGTGTTTGAGTCTGCAGCTGCCATGACCAACTCACCATCGACCTCTGAGAGAAAAAAGAGATAAGCTACGGCTTCTTCAGCCGACCCACTGGATCGTATACGTCGTAGGTGCTTCCTCATAGTGGTGGCACTGACCAATTCCATTTCAGGAAGGTCATCTGAATCTGGAGTCTGTTCAACTCTGGATAGAACTGTACGAACACTGGAACCTGATGAGTGTTTCCTGGTGATCGTCATGTTCTTGGACTGAAAGTCAATGTGTGGGTTCCTTCTCTCCAACCAATCCTGTCCCAGGATGATTGTGAAGGGTTTCATGTCAATAACATAGAGATCTTCTGAATCCTTATACTTACCCAGCGTAAATGTAGCATTGGGAAGATAGGATGTACAGGGTAATTGGCTTCCTCCAGCCAACCCTACTGAGAATGATGATGAGGTTGGTGATATACCAAGCTGAGAAGCGAACTGTCTGTCGATAAATGACGATGTAGCTCCTGGATCTACCAAAATGTGAGTACTCTGTCCATATACTTTCCCTTTGTACAACAACAACTTCTTCTGTGATTTCAGCTGTGTTGTCTGTGATTGCATCTGTGCGATGTGTTCTGAGGGAGTATCCATCTGCTGGAACTGAAGTGTCAGACTGGATAGGACTTCTTCTGAGATACTCTCAACCCGGCCACTTGCTTCAGTGGCATGTTCAGGCTGATCTATCGGGGAATCCTCATCACTGGTACTTGTGCAGTACCCGGAGAGTTTCCCTGAGGAGCTGGAGCTGATGCTGGAGCTGGAGCTGCAACTGCTGCATTGATGCTCTGCTGATTTTGTAGCTCCTTAACCAGGGTGTTGACTGTTTTTACGAGTTTGTTAGACTCATTTTTACCACCCTGATTATTCTGCCGCTGTTGTCCTCTGTTCCGATTGAAGTTAGGATTAGGATTAGGAGCTGGAGGCTTGCCTTGTATGGCATTTCCATCTGCTGTGCTGGTGGCGAAGCAATCCTGTTTGATGTGACCTGGACGACCACAACGCTGACAAGACTGGGAAGGAGATGATGCTGATCCTTTTCCTTTTCCTTTCCCTTTGCCTTTTCCTTTGCCTTTCCCTTTATTCTTTTGGGAATTCTGGTTGGCCTGATTCTGATTGCCACGATTCTGATTGCTTCGGTCATATGGTTTATTGCCACGACCTTTGTCCTTTTCCTTTCTGACCGGACCTCCTGGCTGTTCCTTCTGTCCCCTATAATGTAGGGTCTATGACTGCTTCGAATGAACTACATAATCCAAATCGAGCAGAACCTGTGTGGTTTGTGCCCACGACAGGTTATTCCTTTCATCATCTGTTAGGAATCTAAGATGGAACTGTTTTTTGAGGTCTGACTCCATGTTGCTGACAAACCTATCCTTGATCAGGACATCATCCAAATCAATTGATGCTAAAGAAGCCAGTGACGTGAATGTGCGTAGGTAATCCGAGAATGTATGGTTGCCCTGCTGTAATGCCATCAAATGTTTTCTGGCAACTGACTTCTTGTGGGGATTCCCGAACTGCCTGAGGAATGTGGTTCTGACATGTTCATACGTGGCATCAGGTGTTTTAGCCACGACATGAAAGAAGTGTCTGTCATTATTCTGGAGGAAAGTGAGAAAGACTGTGATGAGGTCCTTATCTGGTGCACCTGGATATGTGAACTGGAAGTACCTGTCCATTGTCTCAATCCAAACCTCCGCATCCTGTCCGACTTTGTACTCCTTCGGTGGATTCATTTTCACCTTGGGAACAATTGCGGCTGGAACTGCTGCTGCGGTGGCCTGACCATCATCTGGATCTGTAAATGCAGGCGGAGGATGATCCTCCGTGTATTCCTCCTATGGTTCCCGAGGCTCAGTCTATGGATCTCTGTACCGACTCATGTCTGTCTTCATTCTGCTGATGGCATCGAAATATCCTATCTGATCATACCGGGTCTGAGTGTCAGCATAACCTTTTAACCATGAAGGTATTTTGAATCTGCTGAAATGATCATAAGAACCCAGAATGTCAAAGTACCAGTTAGTCGGATCTTGATCTATAGCTGGTATAACTGCTGGTTCTTCTGCCATCTAAAATAAAACACCACACCAACAAAACCTTCAAAATGGATGTGTGTGTGTGTGATATATATATATATATATATCTGTATATTGTACATGTATTATTTTTGTACATTGATATAATGAGGTGAAGTATATACATGGTTCCACCTTCTTCCCCCCTCAAGGAAGTGTGAATTCCATAGGCAGTTGTCAAGTGCCAATTGCCTCATTAAGCAGCATGCAATCCTTATCGGAAGCAGCTGTACAGTTCTTGGGATGTTGCCCTACAGTTTTTGGGTTGTTGCCCGAAATATTAGTCATGAATGTGCTGATTTCAGCATGACCAAAATGCCAAATATAGTGTGGTTCACTAGTATTTAGTGGCATTTTAGGGCGTTACGGGTTACTATGACCCTCATCATCTGCAGTGACCTTAGGGTGTTACATGGTATCAGTAACACCTAATTATATCAAATTTGAGCAGTATGAATGTTTCCTGAAGGAATAAAGCAAAACGGCATTCAGCATGTCACTGATTACCACGTGATACTTGAGATGTACGTTACACCTCCAAGTTTTTACACGTGATTTTTAGGGTGTTACAGGGTGTTACAAGTGCTCACAAATTTTTGCATATACCATCGATAGGTGAAAAAAATGGATCAGCAAAAAAAAATCGGACCCGAATTTTCATTTTGTAATCTTACGTGTGAGATTTTCACCTATTTTCACCACTTTTTGACTTATAAGTTTCAGTGTGTATGAGCACTAGGTGTATACTATAATGTATACAGCTGTTACACCTCTGTAATATATCTCACCTGAATACATGAAACGGAAATTGACATTTTTCATGTGGGCATGTGAAGATATATGTATGGTCAATATTTGGTACATTGGGTTTTACTGATTGAAACCCATGACAAATAGACCAAACCCTAATGTGAATATGTAGGTGTATCAACAGTGAAGTGCAGTCACTTAAGTGATAACTTGTCAGTTGATTTATTACTTACTGAGGACTGTCAACTCCTTAGATTGAACCTTAGCCAGAAGCTTAAGGCGAGATTACTCCTCGGTTCTGTCGCCTGTCAGTGGCTGTCGATCACGTTGCCCACCCACGAATGGGTGTGCTGGAGGTCTGCTTTATCTCTTTGGATTCATGACAATACTCTGGATGGCATTACCATCCAGATACTAAGTAACTTGAGCAAATGCTCATAGTAACCTACCATTTACTTGGGCATATGGCGGTGCACTGAAAGAGTATCGACATGATATCTTCAGATTCCAAGTAAATCGGAACAAAGCTCGAATAATGAATCAGAGCAGTGTCTGTAATAACCTCTATCAGCTGTCAAGTTGAATACTGATCTGTGAGATTTGTTACATGCATTTGAAGTGATCAGAACTGTATCAACTGTCAGAATGCAATGTAGACGATGGTGTTGCTCCAGCGATAGTGAAAAGGTATGGACAGTGTTCAGCAGTTACCAGCTGCATTGTGAACACTGTATACTGCCTTCGGGTCTGGAGATATTCTCCATCCAGCCCTTCAGCATGTGGTTTTATCCTGTTTACCTTAGCTATCGTCATCACTGACACCCAACACGCACATGTGTTTGTTGGATGGTATCTACAGTAAACACTCAGTATTAAGGAATTCACCGTTAAGGAATCAGCCAGCGTTTGGGGTCACGATTTTAGTGATTTGGCTGGCTGGACCAAAAAAAATAAGGAAGAGGTCCGAAATAAGGAAGGCCGTCGCTGGCTGGCATGCTTTCGGCAATCTTAAAATAAGGAATTGACGCTGGCATAGCTTGACGCGGTGCACATGGCTTTAGGCTAATTATTGCACATGGCATTAGGCAATTGCAGGCAGTTCTTCGTAGTGAGACTGTGATAGTATGCCGTCCTTCATGTCCGTGTGAAGCTCTCTAAGCTGTCGCCTACTCGCTAGGTCCATTTTATCACTTCGAAAAATCAGCACACAGTTTTCTCGAAAAGTTTAGTTTGTAAGGCTGAGGAAGATAACGAATGGCGCTGGCTGGCTCATGAATCGCGTTCCTTCTAATGAACGAATTCATTAGCACGCTGGCGCTGGCGGGGGGGGGTCACGATTTTAGTGATTTGGCTGGCTGGAGCAAGATCTCTGTTTCATTAAATATGAGTGTCTACTGTA
>LGRX02026940.1:0-39536 GCA_001247695.2 Cymbomonas tetramitiformis | reverse complement strand
CGGGTAGCACTTCACTTGTGTCGCATGATCTTTTATTTTTGTCGCACCATGCGACATATCAATTATATTCTGGGACGACAAAACTGAGTACGGGACTCATTATTGTCGCAGTGCGACAAACAGTGAGTGCGGGGCTGATTATTGTCGCAGCGACACAAAGAAGACTGATATTTACGGACAGATAATTTTCGGAAACTTACAGCAGATTCGGGTGTGAGGAAATTATACCCAAGTTTACGGAACTATGCACACAGGCTGGCAATAATTAATTTTAAGAAACAGGTGTTCACTATTGGGCAAGCCTGGAAGGAAAGACGCGGGACCACAAGCACAGATTTTCAGGAATCACACGTTATGAATCAGACGCGGGACCACAAAATGCAAAAAACAGTAATGACAAAAAAGTTACTGCTATTAATTATGCACAGCGGTGCAAAAGTATCAGCTCAGGAAAGAGGTTCCAGCTATGGTCCTATCAAAGCTATCGAGCTTGCACTGGCAGGTGTTGCTCTCACTTTGCAGCTTCTGCTGCTATTTTCTGTCGCATAGTCCTCGGACGGTTGGCGGGGAAGGCATCCTCGTTCAAGGCAGGTAAAGATGTCAAGCCCATCCCGAAGGTGATACCCAGCCAAGATGTGCGGGCAGCACTTGCAGTGCCAGAACCACTTGCAAGAGCAAGCATCCCCATCCAGTGGTGGGCAAGAAGGATCGTCCACGTTGAAAGTGAGCTCGACGATGTCATCGGAGTACTTACGGATGATGTCGAGGCTTCGGAAGAAGTTGCGGGGATTTTCCCCGCGAACCAGTTGACGAAACTTGGTCACACGTAGGTCACTGAGCAGTTTGCCGGACGGGGTCTTATTCATGTAGATGAAGTCGATGCCGTGGATGCGGGTGGGGTACAAATAGAAGTTGGAATTGTCAGCATCAGCGCAAACTAGCTCGCATGCCATATTCAGGAAGGGGATGGGATAGTTCCCGGTAAGGCCGTGAGAGAAGGTCTCCTTGTTCTTGAAGGCACGGGAATTCAGTAACGCCGGAACCGATTGTGAGAGAGTTTGGTAGTGGGTGGCATTTATAGGAACTAGTCGGCGGTCCTCACGATGCCCGCGTTCATCGGACTGCATGTCGGGCTTAATCCCGGGAATGGTGCTAGCTCCCCGAAAGAACATGATGTGCTCCCCGTGCGTAAAGTTGCGTACGGACACTATGAACTCAGTGAGGCCTAGCAGGTCCCATTCCCGTTTAGCAACGTCGGCGATAACCTTACGCATCTCGAGAGTGAGAGCACCCTCAAAAATCAGTCGATCGTCAATGATCTGATCCCGTAAGTCCTCGGGGACATGCCTGCGCGCAGAAATCAATCACCTTAGTGACAGAAATTGCAATAACTAGCAGCCATGTAGCACTGACAGGAACATATAGTACACAACAACAATAAAACTTACACAAATTCGACATGCTAAATCAAACAAATACTAACAGAAGCTATCAAAAGTGTGTAACCAACAGGACTTACCACCGGTCTCGACGCGCCCCATTCCGGAGCTAACGCCGGCCGTCCATGGCGGGGATGGAACGCAGGGGCGCGGTCCCACGGCCGGACCGGCGGAGTTGCGCCCCATTAGAGTGTGTTCGCCCGGGCTTTATATCCATGGTTACACACACAACACGGCAGATAGGCAACATATTAACAGGAGCATGAGAGCGGGAACTTACTCATGGACTTTTTCGATGTATTTTCGTCGAACGTGTTCGACATCTTTCAGGGACACCAGGCACTCAAGACTGCCAGGATTGTCGATATTGTTGGCGGCGGCAGTCAGAGACCGCATGTTGTCGCCACACACGATGGAGATCGGTAGGTCGATGGCAAAGGCGATCTTTGCATACTTCATGAGAGCTCGAAGGCCAACCTCGTAGGAAAAAGTAGATTCGCTCTTGGCGATGACGTACATGTAAAGATAGAAAGACTGCCGCGGGCAGTTGCGGGTGTCGTCCATCGTTCTCCACAAGTGAGGCTTCTCGAAAGTGACACCGTCGGTGCCCATATCAATAAGTACGTAGTCGGATTGTGTCTTTCCAAATGAAGCATCGGCTTTGACGGTGAAAACGTTATGAGGAGCATGGTTGGCGTATTCTCGTCGAATATTTTCTCCCAAAACCAGATTGGTCATGGCGATTGCGGGTCCAAACTGATCACTCCTGACAGAACGTGCAAACGAACAAAGGGAAGTCAGTAACATAATAAAGGAGTCAGGCTAACGTAAACAGGCTGACAAGTAGGCAGTGCATTCACTAAAATGTGTACAGCGGATAAACCTCCGGAGCCATGGGGTACAAGCCCATGGTCGTAAGGTGCGGAAAAGTCGCCTTCGAACCGATCAACGGAACTGAACGAAGGTTGAATGACTGGTCCTTACTTTTTAATCCGCGTGTACACACAAAGTGGCAGAAGGGGGGAAACCGTCACCTTTCATAGGAGACGATGAACGAGGCGTGACGCTCTTGGTGAGATGCCCATTGGGAGAAGGAATCAAAGTTGTCGGGCATGGAATGCCTGCTAACATATTCAGTGAGCTGGGCAACGGTGTCAATGGCTTGGCTATCGGCGGCTTTCTTTCGGGTAACGTAGTTTTGTACTTGCTTGAAAGTCGGCAGCTCAGCCTTCATTTCGTCAGTCCCATCCCAGAACTTTTTCACGACAGCATCGAGGACGAGTGCGGGCTTTCCACGGTGGAGGGCAGCAATATGTCCCGTCACTCCAGCTCGGCGACTCTGCACCGGCTCCGTTGTTTGCTGGCATGAGGATTGAGACTTCTGACATTGGCTCTGAAGTCTCTGACAATGACCAAGGCTCTGACAATGACTCTGACGGCGGGCAGCAAGTGGCTTTTGGCTCCTTCGGCACTCTTGAGCGTGACTCTGACAGGGGAGCATCGCCAGTAGCAGCTCCGGTGTACCGTCCGTGTACCGGGAGGTACGAGCAGCGGGGTTGCATGCTACAGAGATCTGGTTGCATGCTGCCGACGAGTGGTTGCATGATACAGATGCCTGGTTGCATGCTGCGTATGCCTGGTTGCATGCCACAGATGCCTGGTTGCATGCTACAGATGCCCGGTTGCATGCCACGGAGGCCAGGTTGCATGCTACAGATGTCAGGTTGCATGCTACAGAGGCCCGGTTGCATGTCACGGAGGCCAGGTTGCATGCTACAGATGTCGGGTTGCATGCTACAGAGGCCAGGTTGCATGCCACGGAGGCCAGGTTGCATGCTACAGATGTCGGGTTGCATGCTACAGAGGCCCGGTTGCATGTCACGGAGGCCAGGTTGCATGCTACAGATGTCAGGTTGCATGCTACAGAGGCCAGGTTGCATGCCACAGAGGCCAGGTTGCATGCGACAGATGTCGGGTTGCATGCCACAGAGGCCAGGTTGCATGCGACAGAGGCCAGGTTGCATGCGACAGATGTCGGGTTGCATGCCACAGGGGCCAGGTTGCATGCGACAGAGGCCAGGTTGCATGCTACAAAGGCCAGGTTGCATGCTACAGATGTCCGGTTGCATGCCACAGAGGCCAGGTTGCATGCGACAGAGGCCAGGTTGCATGCGACAGTTGTCGGGTTGCATGCCACAGGGGCCAGGTTGCATGCAACAGAGACCAGGTTGCATGCTACATATGCCAGGTTGCATGCTGGTGACGGGTGGTTGCATGCTGCAAGGGCATTGTTGCATGCCGGTCACAGCTGTATGAAGAAATAATTGATGGCAAGGCAGATTTCAGGAGAAGATCTGCAATGACAATAATTATATTGAGGATCTGGTGGATTCCAGAAAGATCTGCAATGGCAATATCGTGATCTGCCTGATGATTGGAGGAGGAGTACCAGAATCAGGCATATATGTGCACATGATTGGTCGATGGCAGATGTCAATACAGGAATCCTGCTAGTGATTGTTAGAGAGCAACATGTTGAAAGGGAAGCTTGGAAAAGTGGACGGCAGTTAGTGTTGATCAAGAGAAATGAATTAAGGAAGTTTTACATGTTAGGATTAGGCTGTATGCCAAGACTGATATAAGGATATAGATGTATTAGGTCTGAGACCAGACATTATATCAGAAAAGTGACTGTAATTCTAGGCTAGAAGCCAGAGTATGTCATGAAATAAAACAGTGGAATATAAGACTGTGAAGTTAATATTACACACCAAAAACAGCAGAAAACATAAAAAGAAAAGGAAGAAGATAAAAGAAAAGAAAGAAAAATAAAGAGATAAAGATGTATAAGTTATCAGGAGTGTGTGCCTGGTACAAATTGGTTCTCGGATGATGGGAACGTTCTATGGACCTGTGGGATCTGCGTTTTGCAAGATGTTGGAGATGGCGACTTTTGTGTTTGCGTTTTGAGCGGCTTCAGCTTACGTTTGACGGCTCAAAATACGCGCGGTGCTTGCGTTGTAAACACGGAAAATTTTCGCTATGGGACCTTCTTTGTTAAAGATTTGGTTGAGGATCTTCTGTGGAGACTTAAGATGCGACTGCAAGATGACTTGGGCGACTTTTCGTTTTTGAGTTTTGGGCTGTCTCTGCTTGCGTTCGACGGCTCAAATTGCGCGCGTTACGTGCACTAAAAACGCGGAAAAGTTTCGCTGCGAGATCTTCTTTGTGAGGGGTTTGATTGGGATCTGCGTCGGATTGCTTTTTCTTGAGGCTCTGGACGAGATTTATGACTTGATCTTAAGAATGTTGAAGGCGGGTCCACTCCGACGGCTGTGGAGCTGGCAAGATATGCGCTTGGACGTCTTTAATGGACCCGCGTTGCCGTTTTTTACTGGGTTTTTGCCAGATGTCGCGGATGCTAAGATTTGTTGCTGATTCCTTAAGTGTGGGCTTAAGTATGGGGGGGGAAAGTGCAAGCTTCCTTCTGAGACATAAATAAGCAAGACCGCTGGGGACTATGATAAAACTTTGCGGAATAGCACAAATAGCAAAAAACTTTCAGTTTTTAAGCATCCTACTAGAAGAGATTAGAGTCAGATGAGCCAGATCTTGTATTCTCACCATACTTAAGGCTATTTTTGGCAGCTGGTACCTTCCACCTTCTAGGGAAGTTCCTCATACCTTCTGGCTAAGTTCTCTACAGCTTTTGGCAGTATTTTGGCTCTACTGGACTGGTATTCTTGGAATTAATTTCTGGAAACGCCATGGACCCTTCCACCACCTTCCCTCTGACACCCTTAGACCCCTCTCCCCCAACCGCTTCCACCACCGCACCTGGACCTTCGGGCCCTTCCACCACCACCTTCCCTCCTTACCCCTCAGTCGGTACTGGGCAGGTTGTAGACGTACACCAACCTGCCCCGGACGTGCCCGTCAGCATGCAACCGGGCATGCAACCCGGCATGCAACCTGGCATGCAACCTGGCATGCAACATATGCCAGGTGGCATGCAACCCAGCATGCCTCAGAGCCATTTTGTGCACGCCCCCTCTCAAACCTTCCCTTTTATGTTTCATCAACAAGAGGTCGGTTGGAGTGGCATGCAACAACATGCAACGGGCGTACAGCCGCATGCAACCAGCATGCAACCGCATGCAACCAGCATGCAACCGCATGCAACCAGCATGCAACCGCATGCAGCCAGCATGCAACCGCATGCAACGGGTATGCAACCGCATGCACCCGGCATGCTCCAGTATGCTCCAGACATGCCATATGCCCCCAGTAGGCCGTCTCCGCCTTTTGGAATGGCTCTCCACTATGCCACAGGCTCGCCAACCCATGCCCCAGGCGTGTTGACACATGCCCCATACACGCCCGCGCCGATGTCCACCACCTACGGGGACCCATGGACACTACCGGCTTATTTTCCACCGCCTCCACCTCCGGTATATGGAGCTGACCCTGCGTCGGAGGCACGAGCTAGAGAATGGTGGGCAGCGCGAGAGCGCATGGCCGCTGCGGAGCGGGCGGTGGCGACTGATATGAGAGTGGTCCCCCAACGACTGTATCCGACACCGCCGATGGAACCGACTCCCCACATCGACACTTCTCCTGACGAGGGTGTGGTAAACCACCAGCCGCATCACCGTCGCCGTGCTTCGGGTCCGGAGACTCTTGGGAGAACCTTGCCCATACACACGGAGCCCCAAGACGTGGTGACCGAGGACCTCTCCCAATCTCACGCGTCTCAACCCGGGAGCACGACCTCCGGCTCCGGCTACGAGTCTGCAGCGGGCACTCAGCATAGCCGCAGACGACGAGAACGGCGTCTCAAGTTGGAGAAGCATCGGAGGAAGGAGATGACGGACCAGGAGGTGTTGCAGCGGGTAGTGCGCGCAGAGACAGCTCGGTTTCTCGCGGAGACCGAGGCGGGGAGCCTGCGCGAACAGATGGCTCAGTTGGAGGCTGCTGCAGCGGGAGGCGGGGAGGCCGAGGAACGGCGTCTGGCAAGAAGACGCCGGGCAAGCTTGGACACCCCTGTGGTGTGCGGGGCTGGTGGGGGCCAGCCGCAGCATGCAGCGGGAGCGGCGGAGCATGCAACACAGCATGCAACACGACCGGCTGAGCATGCAACACGCCCGGCTTCGCATGCAACCAGCTCAACTTCGCATGCAACACAGCATGCAACCCGCCCGGCTGAGCATGCAACCCAGCATGCAACTCGACCGGCTGAGCATGCAACGGCCCCGTCTCAGCATGCAACGACGATCGCTCGAAATTGGAAGACGCCACTCCTTCCAATTTTTTTTTTTTTTGTTTTTGGTTTGAAATGCTTCCAAAATGATCATGAGTGACCGGAATGTCGTTGGTTCATCGCCGGGTGCCCCGTACGGCCGTGTGTCTCTTGAATTGGATAGGGTTTCCTTACGTATGTACCCGACTAACCCGTGATAGTGCGAAACAGATAGCAAGTTCGGAGTGGTTTGAGTTATAGTTTGTTATATGCTTAATATGAAATGCTTCCAAAATGACCATGAGTGACCGGAATGTCGTTGGTTCATCGCCGGGTGCCCCGTACGGCCGTGTGTCGCTTGAATTGGATAGGGTTTGCTTACGTATGTACCCGACTAACCCGTGATAGTGCGAAACAGATAGCAAGTTCGGAGTGGTTTGAGTTATAGTTTGTTATATGCTTATGAAATGCTTCCAAAATGATCATGAGTGACCGGAATGTCGTTGGTTCATCGCCGGGTGCCCCGTACGGCCGTGTGTCGCTTGAATTGGATAGGGTTTCCTTACGTATGTACCTGACTAACCCGTGATAGTGCGAAACAGATAGCAAGTTCGGAGTGGTTTGAGTTATAGTTTGTTATATGCTTATGAAATGCTTCCAAAATGATCATGAGTGACCGGAATGTCGTTGGTTCATCGCCGGGTGCCCCGTACGGCCGTGTGTCGCTTGAATTGGATAGGGTTTCCTTACGTATGTGCCCGACTAACCCGTGATCGTGCGAAACAGATAGCAAGTTCGGAGTGGTTTGAGTATAGTTTGTTATATGCTTATGAAATGATACTAAACATGATCATGAGCTGTGCATGCATGGGAAACAAGTCAAGAACGGATGCTTGTGGCAAACAAGTCAGCAACAAATGCTTGTGGGATGCACTTATTTTGAAGTGCACTGTCAAGTAGTAAACAATAGCAAAACTAAATAGCAACTACTTCCCCGCCATCGAGTGGAAAAGCTCGAGGATCTTCTCGGACTTGCCCTCCTCGCCTTCTTCGGCATCAACATCCCCCGAGACGATCTCCTTGTGGATGTTGAGCTCGATCTCCGCAGCCGCCACCGTATCGTCGTCCTCGCTCTTCAGATAGGCTGCGAGTTTTTTTGCAGCCTTCTGGCAAGCCGATAAAAATGCGCGGAGCTCGTCTCCGCGCATCCTTTTCTGCGGTGGCTTTTCCGGGGTCCTTTTCCGGGGGACCGCCGGGGGAGCCATGAGCTCCTTGAGCTTCCCTTTTTGGCCTCCCTGCTCCGTGTTGCTCAGCAGGTGCTGGGTACACGCCACCATCCCTTCGTGGGCGGCGGGGTTCTCCCCTTGGCCCGACCGACCGGCCGCCAGGCTGGTGAACTGCGAATACATGTTGAACATGAGCGCCATATGGGCGCCCTGTCTGCTCAGCTGTTCCTTCGCCAGGTCGGCGTTGCAGGCGAACGCCTGCTTGAGGTCGGACGTGTGTCTCTCGTCCTTCTCCCCCAGCAGCGCGGTGAAATGCTCAGCCGCCAACCGCCGGCCTCGCTCCTCCGCGGACTCGGCCGTCAGTTGGAGCCGCTCCTTCCCCTGCTGCTCCAACTGACGGCGAAGCTCCTCGCACACCTTCGCCTCCCTTTGCCGCTCGGCCTCCGCCAACTCCGCCTGGAGCTCCTTCTCCTTCAAGAGCACGGCCTGCTTCACCTGCTCCTCCGTGGCCCCCCGAGCTGGAGTGGCTCCCCCGATCGCCCTCTCCAAACTCCGCGCCTTCTCCTCCGCATGCATCGCCTTCAGCTCGATCAGGCGGAGCTTCTCGGCGTACTTGATCTTCTCCGCATCCTCCAACAATTTCGCCTGCTTCGCCTTTTCCTCCTCCGCCGCGACCTTCTCCTCCCGCTGCCGCTTGTGGCCGCTCACGCTCTTCGCCCTTGTCTTCTGCGCTCTCTTGGCCTTCTGCTCCTCAGGCTTCGGGAAGTTGCATCCGTCTTCCTGGTTGCCTGACCACTTGAAGGTGATCACCTCCCTGGCCATACCCCTTTGCAGGGTCTTGGTGGTCAGCGCCCCACCTTTTTCCCCCACCGCCAGCCCCCTCGCGGCTGATCTGCGCCACGGTCATCTTGGCCGCATCCCGCGTCCGCTGAATGATCACGCCCATTGCCTGAGAAAAGGCGTACCGGAACGCCATCAAGCCGCGCTTTTCCTTCTCCAGGTCAGCCTGCGTCAAGGCAATCTGACGTCCCTGGGAGCTTCTGCTGCTGCTGCTGCTGCCGCGGGGGTGAAGGGCCATGAACTTCTCGTCCCTCACCAGCAGTGCCTCCGATCCACGTCCCAATGGCAACTGCAGCACCTGGAAGTCCCACCCCTCAAACACCGAGCTTTTTTGCAGGAACACCAGGCCCTGCGTCTGGCCGCCGTTGGTGCGCAGCACATACCCCAGGCGCAGCACCCCACCGTGCGCCATGGGCAGGTTTTCGTAGTCCGCTTTCAGGAGCACGGGCATTCCCGTGCAGACCAGGCCCGATGTCTTGTCGGGGTACAGCACGTCCGCCCCCCGAAGACCTGCAGCTTGATGCCCGTGTCCATAAGGCCGCTCTTCGGCCCGTAAAACCGGGTGACGAAATTCCCCTTCATGGGAATGCCCGCTTTCGTCACCGGCTGCAGCTCCGCCCTGGGCACCGTCTTGAGGGCGCCCGTCTCCATCACGCCGACCTCCACCTTCTCCTCCGTGACCGAAGACTGGAGGATGACCACTTCGGAGCCCAACATTGCGAGGCCCCCGTCGAAGATGACGTTGTAGTCCACGCCCAAGAGGTTGGCAACCTCCTCGCCTTCCAAGCGCCTGCTTCGCCGGCGAGCTGCGTACTCCACCGTAAACTCTGTCAGGTTGTACACGGGCACATCCGATGACCTATCCACGTACGAATGTGCCCCCGACGGACGTTCGGCCCCAGCTTTACGGCGTTCGACGGAATCGTCGGCCAGGAACAGCCAGGGTAGGCTTCCCCAAAGTGGAAAACCCCACGCCGGAACATTAATACCTCATATGCCTGCCCTACAAAAAGGGACTCCCTTGCACCACACTGCATGTGAGAACCCGGAAATATCCCCACAGGGTACCCTGGAGTGAAGCAAAAAATAAGGGATAGTTCTGTGCCGTCTAAATGCGGGCTCTGCAGATCAGCCCCGGGCAGCGTCAGCAACGCAGACATCCCACCTTTCCCCTTGCGAAGTACGTCCGGTCGCACGGTCGTGCGCTTCCACCCTGGGTTTGCAATGACCTGCCTCCCTACCTCCGCAATCATCCTCCCCAGAAAACACCTCCGATCCACGTCTCCTATCCACCTACTACTGTCGTAGCGTGCATCCCGGTCCTCTGAATTCAGGTCGGCGAAGTTATTCAACCACTCCCCGGTCACGCATCCATCGTGCTCCTGAGGGGAAACTTCGACGCCCTCAACCCGTGCCACGCAAAACCCTTCCGTTTCCATGTCCCTCTCCCATCCTTCGGGCATTAACACACGGATATTGGACAGGTCGTCCTCACCTGGCGATGGCGTTTCCTTCTCATCCACCGCCTTTCCTCCCAGCAAGTTCTGGCTGACGGTCTCGCTGTCAGACTCCTCTGTGTGTGCTGCTGCTGCTGCTGCTGCTGCTGCTGATGCGATCAATCCTGCTGTTGCTTGGGCTAGTGTTGCTTCTGCTGCTGCTTCTGTTGCTGCTGGGGCTGCTGGGGCTGCTGGGGCTGCTGCTGCTTCTGGTTTTGCTTCATGCTCGTGTCCATAAGCTGCTGCTGCTTCTGGTTTTGCTTCATGCCCGTGTCCATAAGCTGCTGCTGCTTCTTCTTTTGCTTCTTCGCCGCCGCCGCCGCCGCCAGGCTGCCGCTTTTGCTTCGCCGGCCGGGCCGCCGCCGCTTCGTTGTCGCCAGCTGCTTCGCCGGGTCGCCGCCGCCGTTGTTGCTTCGCTTGCTTCGGCCGGGCTGGTCGCCGGCCGCTCCGGCTTTTTGTCGCCGCTCGGGGTCGCTTCCTGCTTCGCATTTGCTTCGCTTCGCCGGGCTCGGGTGGCCGTCAGCCGGGCGCCAACGCCGTCAGGATGCGGTAGTTTTCCTCATCAAAGTCGACGGTCTCTTCCGCCGGTTGCTTGGGGACTTGGAACTTTTTAATGACGTGCACCAGATGCTTTTGAGAATGCGGCAAGTACTGATTTACTCGCACCAATGTGAGCACCGCCTTCATCAGCAAGTTCTCTGAGTAGTTCCAGAGAACCAACCGGTCGTTGTCCTCGTCCGAATTCTCGAGTCCAGCGGGCTGCTGGACCCCGTCCTCGTTCAGCTTGTACATCACCTCAAAACCGTTCTTAGTTGCGAAGGTCGTGTACTTCTTCTCTGGGTCCTCTGCGGGAAGCTGTGCGCAGGGGATCTCAATTTCGTACTCTTGGTCGTCCTCCACCTCGTCCTCCACCTCGTCCTCATCCTCCCCTTTGCCCTCCTTCTTCGCCTCCTCCTTCTTCTCCGCCGCGTCCCCCTTGTTGAAAATATCAAACAATCCTGGTTTTGTGCCTCGTTTCTCCGCCTCCTCCATCTTTTCCACGAACTGGGTTTGCGTCACCGATTTCAGAAATTGCCACGACGCCAGGTTGCGGTAACACGCCGCGTCGGCCGGCGTGTAGTGTTCAAAACAGTTCTCAATGATATCGGGAGTGAGCAACACCTCCACCCCCGTTCCGGACAGTTGACTTTTGTTCCCCGAAATGGGGAAAATCGTTTGCAGCTGCTCGTCCGTCAACAAGCGTTTAAGGATCTTGGCGCAGTGTCGGACCTCTTGTGTGCCGTTGTTGTCAAGGTCTTCCACCGATTGCGCTTTGAAGCCTTCACCAAAGAGTTTTTCGTCAGACATGATTACGTAGGAGTATGGTAAGTGAGAAGAAAGAAGATAAAAAGTTGTGTCCACAGAAAAGTATACTTGCGATAGTGAAAATCAACTCTTAAAGATAGCATATCGCGAGTACTGCGCTAGTACCACACTATTAACGCACTACTCACGCCACTAGTCCGTACTAGTCGCGCGACTAGTGCGAAATCAGATCGCACTAGTGATGTGACTAGTGCGATCTGACTACATGTGACGATTGAAAGGCAATCAAACGCTCGAACGCCTGGAACGTCGCGCCGGTCATTAGTTTTGAAACTTTGAAGCTTAAACATTTGAGAAGGCGCCAAGTCGCTAAAGCGGGAAGGAAGGAAATATGTTATGCTCGTCGTGCTCTGAAGGCGAATCTGAGCTTAGCGCTTCGTCTAATTCTTCTGGTTCAGAAGATTATTACTATGAAACGGTGGAAGACTTTATATGCAAGACGAAAACCATCAACCCAAGCAAGGCGAAGCGTTCCGAACCGGAAGCAGAATCCAAAACGTCGGGATATGGGCCCAACAATACTGCGGAAAGCGTGACAAAGATCGGGGATCTGATGGACCCCGCCAACGAATGCAGGTGTGGGAGGCGCTGTCTGTCCCAATTCGAGTATCGTCCCGTGCAGGCGTACTTACGTGAGAAGTCTACGCTAAACGGTCGCCAGTTCAAGGAGAACATCGTCGCGGAGCTCACTCGTGCGCGTAGGTTCAAGCCCGGTTCGCAGAAGCTTGAAATAGAGATGTTCGACTCGCTGACGTTCCTGGGCAAGAAAGTCTGCAAGGATGCGTTTCGACGACTGCACTTTATTCCCGAAAGCACATGGTTCAAGTGGCACGCGCACGTGTGTGGGGGCGGCATGCTGGAGAGCACAAGGAAGAGGAATTTGACGCTGTACAACGACCCGACGAACCTGAACTGGACTTATTTCTTGGAGTACGCTGCTCACGAGATTTTGCCGTTGGCGGAGCCACAACCTCAAAACGGCAAACTCCAAATGAATCCGATCCGACCAGCCGATTGTTATGCCGCATACAAGCTTATGCGTCGCGGCGTTTATCAGGTTAAAATCACGCAGTTTCGCAAGTATCTGCGCGAGTACCTCCGCGCGAAGCATATTACCATGCGCAAGCGGAAGGATTGTGCAGGTAAGTGCACGACATGCGAAATCTTGACGAAGCAGCGCCGTGCTGTAAAGGACTTGGAGGACCTGGAGGACTGGAAGACGCTTAACGACGCGCACCGGAGTGATTATCGAAATGAGAGAGCTCAGTACAATAACACCGTGCTGATAGTGCCAACCAGTTCGGCATCAGTGACTCGTATTGTTTCGACGGGGCGGCAAACAACAACACCGTTTGTCCGCACTTCCCCGTGAAGGTCAAGGCGATGAGCGACAAAGCTGGAAGTTTCTTCCACCTTCATCTGCAAGCAGTCGTGATGCACGGCACGGTGTTGTGCATGTGTTTACTTATGCCATGGGTTCCTGGCAAAGACGTGAACATGTGCCTCACGACGCTCAATATTCTGCTACGGTATGTGGTGGAGAACACGGAGCGGCACTTTCGGCAAACATGCCACGTGCAAATGGACGGAGGGTCGGAAAACTGGAACCGGCATGTTTTCGCCTTCTTCTGCATCCTGGTTCACCACGGGCTGTACAAAGAGATCTACCTACACCGTCTGCCCGTAGGCCACTCCCACAACGACGTCGATGGCTTTTTCGGGTTGCTGAAGATGCTGTTGTGGGGTAAGACCGCGGATAAAAAAGGCCATTGGTTCATATCTTTGGAACAATGGATTGCCTTTCTCTTTGCCTGGACGATAACAACCATCAACAAGCACACGTACGTCGTCGGCTGCAACTTGGACTTCAAATCGTGGATCGACCCGCACTTGAACGAAGAGTTTGGTGGCCACGCTGGACGAGACCGCAAGGTGCATACTTGGTGCTTTTACGTCGCTCCGGACAAGCTCGTCCGAGCGAAGTACAAGTTTGGTGACAGGTTCAAGGAATGGCTACCAAGTGGCGTGGACGAGGACCCGAACCTTGGGCTGATTATTTGTACCAGTTATCCCGACGTCGACTCCGCCCCGGGCTATATGGACAACCCGGAATGGAAGCGCAAGGGGAAGGGAAACAAGGTATTGGACATGGAGCAAACAACGCGGAGCTGTCTATTGGGACTCGCCGAGCCGCAACGCCAGATCTGGTGAGCCAACAACGACACGAGGAATTGAAAGCAACCTTCCCCTTGCCTTTGAAGGTGGAGGCCGTGCGAGAGCGACATCCCGAGCGATTACCTCCGAAGTGGGACCTTTCACTGCTGCTGACACGTGCGCATACCCGCGCATCTACAGTCAAATGCGATGGGATCTTGAAGACGCGGTATGCTAAGGCGGAGCAGTTCAATGTATGTTTCGACGGCGTGACGCATAAGAAACAAGTGGTGGAGAAAGAAGTCCTGAAAAATATTGACATCAACGAGGTTGTGGCTTTTATGCGCGAGGCCAAGTATTGTACTGAGCTGATTTCCAGAAGGTAAGACGACCGTTTACCAGCCTAGTGCGATCTCATTTATACCTTATTTATATTTATTTTGTCATTGTTGTCCTTCAAGTGTCTAAGCAAAGTCAGGTAGGTTTCTTGTTCTAGCTCCAGATCTTCCTACAACAAGGGCATTTTGCAATATCCGTGCAACTTGCCAAGTAGGCCTGGAAACAAGGGTGATGATACAGCACGTTTTTGCAGTCACATCCTAACCCTGAAACCCACGTTTCCGCGGGGAAAACTATTTCTAAGCAGACGACGCACTTGTTTCCTTCCTCTCTTTCCGAGTTGGTGGTGGTGGCGGCTTGCTCCTGTGTTGCGGGAGTCCTTTGATTCCCGGTAGAAGAAGTCGTCGCTTCGTCTTCAGGTGTCGCTGTTGTGGAGCTTTGCAACCAAGGAAAACCTGCCGCAAGATTGTAACCTCGTCGTCCGAGTCCGTTGTTCCTGGTGTGTTCGGAACGACGGTAGAAGAGGTCGTTCCTTGTTCTTGATTTTCGCTAAGAAAACCCTCACTCATCCAGGGAAAAACTTCCCTCAGGATTCTAGTCTCGTCGTCGTGAGAGTCCGTCATTGCGGTGTAAGAGTATGCGAAGATAATACGAAGTGTATAGAGAAGTTTCAAACTAGGGTTCGCTTACGCAGGTACGAGGATAAACACTTACACCGAGTGTTATCTGAGCGGAATGCTGAACTGCGGGGTCTTACGACCAAGACCAAGAAGTTGGAACGCCTGATCCAGCTTTTGAAGGCAGAAGATGCTGGTGAAGAAGCTCCCGCAGTTCGTGCAGAGGCAGAAGAAGCTGGTGAAGAAGCTCCCGCAGTTCGTGCAGAGGCAGGTGTGCGTGAAGCAAATGGAAAGAGGAGTCGGAGAGGAGCTCCACCTGCTGCTCGCAAGAGGTTTTCAGGCGCACAAAGGCAAAACAGGGCGCGCAGAACTTCACCCGCCTCCGAAGGCGACAGCGATGATACTGATATGGAGATGGATCTTGCCACTCGCAGTCGGAGTCGGCAGGTTGCAGCGCGCAAGAAGAAGCCTGGAAAGCAGCCAAAACAGCAGAAACAGCCCAGCAGCAGTGAGGGCACGGATGATGGCGACGATGAGCACTCCTCCGGTGTTGACGAGAGTCTATATGACCGTGGGATGCGTTTGGCATCGCAGAAGGAACACTTGGCAGCCGACTACCGGTTCGAGGACATGACTGTGGGCAGCTATGCCGTGACCGTTGCAGGCGGGGAAGCCAGCGACAAGTGTTGGTTCAACGTTATGCTCCCGGACGGCGGTAAGTCACTCCCACTCCATTTCGTGGAGGTGGTGGGGCAGCATGCCTCACGGAAGGAGATAACCTGGCAGTTCTGGTTGCCAGCACAGTCACGGAGAACGTTCGAGACGGTAGAACAACTCTGTGAGGCTGGAGCTTTCGTACGGGGTGCCCGCACCCTTCGCATGAAGTCTACATTTGACGTGAACGAGGTGTTGACATGCTGGGATGAGGCCGCAAAATCTGGTGTTCAAGGCGGAATTCCAGGTTGTGAGGAGAAAGCTGAGCTTTTAAAAGCACTGCTGGAGAACTCTGAAGAGTAAATAAGTGCAGTCAAGAGTTCGTATGTGCATGCATGTACACATGTGGTTGTGCTTACACCCTAAATTGGTGTTACCACTTAGGGTTTCCCCCGCTAGAGGGCCATTTGCTCCAGAAATCTGCACGGAGATGCAAGTGCTTGATAGTTTATTTGTTCAAATATGTTTTATGGCAAACTACATTATAACATAGCACGTGACGGGTCCATTAGCAAGAACCTTTACATATGTTACCCGCCCTTTGTGAATACGCGTGTGATAAAGCATAGGGTTTGAGGGGGGTTTTGGCAAAATTGTGCTGAAATCGATGAAAATATCAAACATACGATAAACAGGTACATATTTTTCCCTTTTTACTTCCATTTTATAACCTTTAATCTCGATCTAATACCATATGTGGATTTTTGGAACACTCCTCAATATGCCTAAGAGTCACGCGTAAGAATTCTGAAAACCCCGCCTCATACGATGAGAAAAACTTCCAAAATTATAACCACCCTATTTTTTGGGCATGATATGTTTAAAATAATGTAAAAAACATCAAAACAATGACCTTCAAAAAATCTTCCAATTTAGAGCGCATCTTCCAATTAAGAGCGATCGTCGTTATGCAACACGCCTAGCTCCGCATGCAACCAGTGGGTTCCAGCATGCAACCGGCGCCTCCCAGCATGCAACCAGCGGGGGACAGCTTGCTTTGGGCTGGAAGGATGGGAAGTCGCACGCCGCTGATGAAGAATCACAGAGCCGGAGTAGCGACTATAAGGACACGGAGGACGACCCTGGAGATGACCCTGATGGTGACCCGACTGGGGGGGCGGGACCGTCGACGTCAACTACACGACTGTTAGTGGTCACTCCCCAAGGGGGTTCCTTGTGGGTGCCCCCGGGTGAATTGGTCACTACAGCGACGTTACCCGAGATCACCTCCTCGCGCCATGGTCTGTCGGCAGCCCTGAAGATCTGTGACAATCTTGGGCTGAGTCCTACTCGATACATTCTGAGCGGGGCCGGCGGTACCTCTTTCCCCGAGATACGTCCGCTGCACACCACCGAGACCTCCACCTACGCTCTCTTGGTGGACCGCTCGGTGGCAGAGGAGTCTATTCGAGGCACGAGGCGTCCCAGAATTCCGTCACAATGGTACCAATGCCCGAGACGACCGGTGGTGGACGCCTTCACGGAGTCGGAGGCGGAGACCTACGAGCTGGATGGGCTACAAGCCTGGGTGGAGGTATGTGCTGCTCCATGGTACTTGGCTGCATCGTTTGGGCCGCCTCCTACGATGTCCCAACCCCCGTTGCAGACTGACCCCTCCACCTTCCCAGCTCCTTCACATCGACTCTCAGCCGATGCCGCGACCTTCACCCCGACGGTGGCTCACACGGCAGTGGCGGGACCACCGGCCGGAGTTGCACGAGCTCCGGAAGACCCGACGGCAATGTTCACCCCTGACGACCGCTCCTACCAGACCGCGATCAAAAACGAGAGCTCGCTCTTGAGGGGCATCTACAAGTTGGTGGAGGACCTCCCGGAGTTCCCCGGCGATCACTACACGAAGGGCCGGGCCATGGATGACCTCGAGGAGTTCTCTGTGGCGGTGAATGCGCTTCTGGAGCACATGACGGTGATTGCGGCGCTCACTACTCCCAGTTTTCGGCGTGAGGCGCAAGGACGCAACCAGCTCAGCGTCTCCACCTTGCTATGGATGGTCAAGACCGCCAAGTTGGCCAAGGCTCAGAAGCTGTACGTCGAGGAGATGGCGCCAGGAGGCAGCGAAGGAGAGGCGTGGAAGGCGAGGTACGCAACGGTGCCACGGTTCATGGGCGACCTTGCCTTGTCGGTGGACATCACCACGGACGCCCTGAAGCGGCTGAAGTCGGAGCTACTCTCAACGAGGCAGCGATCGGAGGAGAAGACCGGTGCCTTCTACACCCGCATCACCACCCGAACCGCGACTGTCAACTTTGTGGCGGACGTAGTACGGGGTTGCGGTAAGGTTACCAAGCTGGAACTTCTCGAGCTCTTTTGGGGTGGACTACGTCACAGTGTTCAAGTGGGGTCCAAGCTGGCGGATCTGGGGCTGGACACCAGTCACCCGGAGCAGTGGGAAGACGAACAACGTCGACTCGGACGGTCCGACACCTCCGCCATCTTGAAGGTTCGTTCCGTGGCCACGGAAATCGAGACGGCTAAGGTGATGGAGGACGCGGTTCTCCACGACACCATCGCCCGTAAGGTGGCGTTGGAGATGGGACATCGACAGCGGCAAGTTCCACCACGCAGCACCCCGTCTGGTCGGTCTAGGTGGCCCCCGAGGAGGCCTGCGTTGGCGGCACTCACGTGGGAGCCGGGGACTGCCGGGGGCGACTCGGCAACAGCGGCCCCGGTGACCGTAAGCACGGCGGCGACCCAAGGATCCCGACCGGCACCTGCGGTGAGGGAGCGGCCCTGTTTTGCATGTGGCAGTCTCGAGCACTTGGTGGCCAATTGCACAGACGAAAAGAAGTTGGCAATCTGGAAGGCCAACGCCCCGGCACGGTTGGCGCGAAGGCCAGGGCAAGTGGCGGCTTGCGTTGAGGTCATTGAGGAGAGAGTCGAGGAGGATTCTCTCAACCCCGAAGAGCTTGAAACGATGGAGGAGATCCTCGCTCTGGCGGATGCTGACGTGGACTCCTATGGGGATCTGTGTGCCCTGTGTGACATCACGAGCACCGAGGATCCAGCTTTTCGGAGTGGGGAGCCGACAGGGGCTCCCGGGCAAGAGGAGTAGATCTCCATCGACCCCGTGGACAGAGGCAGCCCTATACCAATGTGGCAGCCCGTCCTTCATGGCCCTCGCGGACGTCACGTGACGAGGCCACCGCCTGTACCCCGACAAAGCCCGTCTCACTGCGAGCGCTGCATGCCCCGGTGAGCACAGAGGCTTCATCAGACTCGCCCCATGGTGTGGCCGCACGGCCCCCCTCCACCGTCAGCCCGAGGCCCCGTTCATCACGGATCGCCTTCAGTGGCCGAGAGCGCGCACGGCGCGCAACCATTTTGAGCAGACGACCCCTCTCAGTGGAGGATCCCCCCCCTGCTCGGGGATCATTGACTCCGCCGATAACCTCACCGACAGCACATCCTTGTTGGGAGACTTACTGTGCCGAACACGGTGTCCCAATTGACCGCGGTAATGTTGATGGACCTCCCCCACGTATCCGAGCTCATCACGCGGCACCAACAGTTCAGCCCAGCGACTACAAGGATCTGCACCTAGCTGCACCGGGGGCCTCCGAGGTGTACCAGAGTTCCCTGGCGGATCAGCGTAGGCGGTTGACATCGTGGAGCTGGAGAAGCCCGGCCGGGGCTACCTCTGAAAGTGTCCTACTACGACAACTACGCATGACCCTCAAGAAGAAGTCCCCGGCAGAGGCACACAAGATGGCTGAGCGCAGTCGTCGCCATGCTACACGGCGCCCCGCGACTACACCCTTCAGTCATCGCCAACGGAAGTACGAGTTGGACAAGCTTATACTTGCCCGCTTGCGTGGTCGCATGGGCGGCACATTGGGCTTGGCCTGGGCAGAGTTGAGCCCACGCGAGCAGCGTCGGGCTGTGGAGCAAGAATACGGGCCGAAGACGAATGTACCTCAAGAAGGCCGACCTTGGGAGACGACTGGGCTCCGTCGCCTTCGACGGCGTCAAGCGTCGGCGGCGATATCAATACAGCAAGCCTATCGCTTGTGGCGACGTCGGCGGGCACAACGAGCGCAGGACACCCCCTTTGACTCACATGCGCTCAAGACGGCCTCCACATGGACCACGGCAGTCCAGCGGGTCAGGCAGTGCGGTAAGGCGATTGTGCATGCTGTGTTCGGACGTGTTCGACGAGCACACCCACCTCCCAATCCTGCTCCTCTCAAACCAGACGAGACAGTTCTTGCGGCGACTCTGGGATCGAGCCCCTCGGACCTAACCCACAGCACGGACGAGTCCGAGATGGAGATTCATTGCAGCCAGTACCGGTTGCAGCAACACCGTGAGCAGTCCTCGGGGGAGGATACGCCTACCCGTCGTTCGAAGCCTTCGAGGAGTGGGAGGAAGCGTACGACCTTGGACCAGCGGATGAAAGCCTGGAGGAAGAATGAAGCTGCACGTCTTGCGGCTTGGGAGGCTGCGCGTCTTGCTGCTTGGGAGGGTCTGAGCACGACCCAGCAACCGGCGGGCGAACCTGAGCACCTCGAGGAGGAGCTGAGTATGACCCAGCAATTGGCAGGCGGATCGGGCAGCATACCGCCAGCATGCAACCAACGTGCTGCATCCTGCCCTAGTCCGCCCGAGGAGGAGCTGAACATGACCCAGCAGCTGGCGGGAGGACCTAACAGCCCACGCCGGCATGCAACTCGACCGGCTGAGCATGCAACGGGCCTGTCCCCGCATGCAACACGCCCCGACCAGCATGCAACACGCCTGGTTCAGCATGCAACCAGTGGATTCCAGCATGCAACCAGCGCCTCACAGCATGCAACCAGTCCGGCTGAGCATGCGACCGGCTCGCCTGAGCATGCAGCATGCCTTGCTGAGCATGCAACCAGCCGGCCTGCGCATGCAACCAGCCGGCCTGCGCATGCAACCAGTGGGTCTCAGCATGCAACCGGCCCAGCTGAGCATGCAACACGCCCAGCTGAGCATGCAACCCGCCTCGCTGAGCATGCTACCAGCTCGCCTGAGCATGCAGCATGCCTTGCTGAGCATGCAACCAGCCGGCCTGCGCATGCAACCAGCCGGCCTACGCATGCAACCAGTGGGTCTCAGCATGCAACCTGCCCAGCGGAGCATGCAACACGCCCAGCTGAGCATGCAACCTGCCTCGCTGAGCATGCAACCAGCTCGCCTGAGCATGCAGCATGCCTTGCTGAGCATGCAACCCGCCCGGCTGAGCATGCAACACGCCTCGCCCGGCATGCAACACGCCCGGCTCAGCATGCAACCAGTGGGTCTCAGCATGCAACCTACCTCGTTGAGCATGCAACCAGCCTGGCTAAGCATGCAACCTGCCCGGCTGAGCATGCGACACGCCCGGCTGAGCATGCAACCAGACAGCCTGGGCATGCAACCGGCTCCGCCAAGCATGCAACATGCCCCGCTGAGCAGGCGACGCGCCTGGCCCAGCATGCAACGCGCTCGGCCCAGCATGCAACCGGTGGGTTCCAGCCGCTGGAAAGCGGATCAGACAGTGACTCTACACATGTCAGCGCTACCGACAGTGGCACTACTCACGTCAGCGCCACCGACAGCGACACGACGCACATTAGCGCCACCGACAGCGACACAACGCACGTCAGTGCCACCGGCAGCGACACCACTCACGTCAGCGACACCAACAGTGACACCACTCACGTCAGCCCCACTGATAGTGATACCACTCACGCCAGTGTCTCGACCAACGCCACCACGTACGTCAGTGCCACTGAACATGGTAGTGGCGAAGAACACGAGTGCAACGCCTTGGTGGACGAGGCTGCAACCTCTTTGAGCTCTCACCCAATTGAAGATGCTCTTAAATGTAAGCGTGTTCAACTGGATGGGGGGGTACGCTGGAAAGCAAACACTCGAACAGGGACACTCTTGGCACACACACTGTCAGCGGTGCGGGACGAGGAAGGACCCTTACTCCTGGTGTTCTATGCCTACCTTCGTGGACACCGAGTAAAGGTGCTGGTGGACTCAGGCGCCTCGGACAACTTCATCTCGGCGAATTGTGCCCGTACCTGTGACTTGACAGTGCGCTCAGGGACGCCAATGAAGGTCACACTGGCAGATGGATCTGTAAAGACCGCTGGAGAGGTGGCGTACACCAAGTTCACCAAGTGTTGGGGGGGTAAGTGGCTTCGCAGTCTTTCCCCGGTCACGTTGGATTATGCCGGTCACGGTTCCGTATCCTTCAACACGCGAGCAAATGGTGGAGGACAGCAACGGGTGACACTCGCGGGCTGTAGTCCGGGGGTGGGTCAGGGCAAGGCCCAAGGCGCGGGGCTGATCGATGAGGTATTCTTGACGGCAGCGCAGCTGAAGCAGCACCTCATCCACGCCGAGACCAGGCGCCTGGCTGGGGATGAAGAGTCACAACCTCAGTGGCTCATGATGGCCGCGCGCGGGAACGACCATGAGGCAGCCTTTGCGGCTACCGCTGCTGACGTACCGCCACCTCATACCCCCGTGGAGAAGGAAGGACCCCGTCAAGATACTCGAGATGCACCGGTAAGCAGCACGTGGAAGCAGCGCTTTGACGCCTTCTTCGAGAAATATCTAGATACCCTGTGTGCAGCTCTACCGGAGGCCTCCAAGTTGCGTCGCACCGAGGAGGACAAGGCCCGCATCGATCGCAAGCCGGACGCGGAGGGTGGACCACCATGTAAGCGTCCATACAAGATGACCGCTGAAGAGCTACGCCAGTTACGTGAACGCATCGAGCAGCTCATGAAGAAGGGTTACATCCGGCCGTCGTCAAGCCCGTATGCCGCCCCATGCCTGATGGTACCCAAGCCTGGTGATCCGAAGACATTGCGTCTGGTGGTGGATTACCGACAATTGAATCAGCAGACGGTGCGGGACCGATATCCACTACCGGACATCCAACTGATGTTTGACGAGATGCAAGGGGCAGCGTTCTTCTCCTCCTTTGACGCGGTGGACGGATTCTGGCAAGTGCCAATGGCCGAGGAGGACGTGGAGAAGACCGCCTTCACCACCCAGATGGGGGCCTACGAATGGTTGGTGATGCCCCAGGGCCTGCAGAACTCTCCATCTCAGTATCAACGGCGAATGCAGCGTGCACTTGGTCATCTCCCCTTTGTACGGATTTTCATCGACGATGTGGTGGTCTTCTCACGCACGGTGGAAGAACATTACGACCACGTACGTCAGTTCTTGGACACTTGTCGAGAAAAGGGGTATACCTGAAGGCATCCAAGGCGCAGATGCTGAAGGAGTCTCTACGGTTCTTGGGCCACACTCTATCCGCCGAAGGATGCCAACCTCAGCATGACAAGGTGTCCTCCATCAAGGACTGGCCGAAGCTGGAGACGGTAACCCACGTCAGACAGTTCCTTGGACTAGCGGGGTACTACCGCCGGTTTGTGCACCGGTTCTCGGAGATTGCCCAACCCTTGACCTCGCTCACCAAGACCGACGTACCGTGGCAGTGGGGAGAACTCCAACAATGGGCCTTCGACGAGCTGAAGACCGCTCTCTCCTCAGCCCCAGTATTGGCATTGCCCGACATGAAGGCAGCCGCGGATGGGTCAGCGCCGTTTTTGGTACAAACGGACGCAAGCGGAGTTGCTTTGGGAGGCGTACTCATGCAAGATACGGGGGACGGTATGAGGGTGATCGCCTACGATAGTCGGCAGTTTTCTGCAGCGGAGCAGAATTACCACACCGGCGAAAGGGAGCTCTGTGCGTTGCATCATTGCACCACCGTCACCTGGAGGCACTACCTGTTCTCCTCCGACTTCCGGCTACAAGGTGACCATCGCCCCCTGGAATGGCTAATGTCCCCGGGACGAGAGCTTAGCCGACGACAGGCACGGTGGTACATGGACCTGGTGGAAGTCGGTGTCCCACGAATGGAGTACGTCAAGGGAGCCCTCCTTCTGGTCCCCGATGCGCTATCCCGCCGACCTGACTACGTGACCAAGGACCCGCGGGATGGGCTCAAGGAGGCCGGTGTTGTAGACAAGGAGACGGACCTCCCCAAGGACCCGCTCTCCGTGCTGGATGTCGAGGAGATCTTTGAAGACCACCCGCCACCCCCTGTACCAGGATGGGTGGCCACCATGGAGTCATGGATGGACGGCGTGGAGACGCTTCAGGTGGCGGAGCGAGCCCTGGTGAGCCTGCTCCAGGCTGGCAGCGCGCCCTGGCATGCAGCATGCCTTACTGAGCATGCAACCAGCTCAGCTTCACATGCAACCTGCCCAGCTGAGCATGCAACACGCTTGCCTGAGCATGCAACCAGCTCGCCTGAGCATGCAGCATGCCTTGCTGAGCATGCAACCAGCTCAGTTTCGCATGCAACCAGCTCGCCTGAGCATGCAGCACGCCTTGCTGGGCATGCAACCAGCTCAGCTTCGCATGCAACCAGCTCAGCTTCGCATGCAACCTGCCCAGCTGAGCATGCAACACGCTTGCCTGAGCATGCAACCAGCTCGCCTGAGCATGCAGCATGCCTTGCTGAGCATGCAACCAGCTCAGCTTTGCATGCAACCTGCCCAGCTGAGCATGCAACACGCTTGCCTGAGCATGCACCAGCTCGCCTGAGCATGCAGCACGCCTTGCTGAGCATGCAGCATGCCTTGCTGAGCATGCAACCAGCTCAGCTTCGCATGCAACCAGCTCAGCTCCGCATGCAACCAGCTCAGCTTCGCATGCAACCTGCCCCGCTGAGCATGCAACACGCTCGTTTGAGCACCCAATCAGCTCGCCTGAGCATGCAGCATGCCTTGCTGAGCATGCAACCAGCTCAGCTTCGCATGCAACCTGCCCGGCTGAGCATGCAACACGCCCAGCTGAGCATGCAACATGCAGCATGCAGCCTGAAGCACAACTAATGCTGCGAGCTCCCACCGACTACTTCGCTGATATGTCCGAATCTGGAAAGCACCGGCAGGAAACGAGCACCCCGGGAACCACCCCGGTATTGCGTCGTAGTGCTCGGCTGCGACAACCCATTGCTACGACGACTCCTTCCGTCACGCCGAAAACCTCGACACGGCCTGCTACGGATTCTCGAAATCCTAAGCAGCCAGCTCGGCCGTCTAGTCGAACCGCCAAGCCCCCAGCCGATCGGCAAGACTGGAAGGTGCGCAAGGAGGTCTTTGAGCGCCTCCAACGACAGTTCGGCAGCTTCGACGTCGACGCGTGTTGTGACCTGGGTGGACGGAACCGCCAAGTGGACGCCTACTGGACTGATTGTCTGCAACAACAGTGGCGGGGAAAGCACGTCTGGTGCAACCCCCCATACTCCAGCAGTCATATCTCCATCGAGGCGGTGTTGCGTAAGTATGTGGACGAATGGCGGCAAGACCCCGCACATACCTCGGCAGTGTTCCTTCTACCGGACATCCAGGCCCGCATGCCTCAATGGAGGCGGCTCTTCAGAATGGCTGGTATGAGGCTGGTGGAAGTGATACCTACCCATGACGAACGAGGAGTACCCACACAGCTGTTCGAGACTCCTGACGGTGTACTTCACGACCTTCCGTGGCCCGTGCTAGTGGTACATGCTCCCCCTACCCGACAGCTGCTGCCGAGAGTACGGCATCCCCGAGTGGCGCCTCCTATAGTGCGACGGGGTAAGGCTGCTGAGACCCGCGATGCTACGAGCCTCCCCACAGACGTTACATTCCTGGAGTCCCTGCACGATGAGTATGCACGTGCCGGCCCTCTTCGGCAGCTGCGGGATGAGATCCTTGCGGCCCCGCACCATGCCACGAAGGATTTCCGTATCGTTGGGGACGTGCTATGGCGTGTAGCCGCAGGACGGTACCAGTTGGTTCTCGGCGAGGACTCCCCTTTGCGAGAAGTAGTCTTCAAGGATGCCCACGACTCCACCGCTGCAGGCCACACTGGCCGGGAGAAGACACTGGAGAGAGTTCTCCGCAGGTTCTGGTGGAAGAATGCCTCCGAGGATGTGGCGGGATGGGTGGCCTCATGCCCTACATGTCAGGCGGTTCGTCCCCGAGCATCCTACCCCGATGGATTATTGAATCCGCACGCTATTCCCCAACGCAACTGGCAGGATGTGAGCGTGGACTTCGTTACCGGGCTGCCGCTCACCGCCCAAGGAAACGACGCCTTTGTCACCTTCACGTGCAAGCTGAGCAAAATGGTGCACCTTATGCCCATGAACTTTGGGGACAGCTCTGCGCAAACGGTGGCCCGCATCTACTTCGACGTTGTCTGGAGGCAGCATGGGGCCCCCATGAAGATTGTATGCGACCGTGACCCCAGATTCCAGGACTCGTTCTGGCGTGAGCTAATGAGGCTTATGGGGGTACGGGTGGCTTCTACCACTCCGTACAACCCTCGCTCGGACGGACAGGCGGAGCACACCAACCGGGTGGTGGAGGACATGTTGCGCTCGTTCGTGGGTGCCAATCCTGATGACTGGGACCTCTACATGACGAACGTGGAGTTCGCTATCAACGACTCGCGCAGTGATGTCACCGGGTTCACGCCCTTTGAGCTATGCTACGGGGTGTCCCCGATGTCTCAATTAGACCTTTTCCTGGAAGCTGCAACTCTCCCTGGCTCTGCGCGACGGAAAGGGGGGGTGGGTACCGCCCATGAGATGGCTGCGAAGTTTTCGTCGCAGTTGCGAGACGCGCGTGGCCGCCTTGAGTTGGCTCAGCAGCGCCAGCGGGAGCAGTTCGACCGGCGCCACAAGCAGCATAAGTACGCAGTGGGGGATCTGGTGTGGATCGAAGCTCGTCATCTGACGGAAAAGGTGATGGACCGTGCGCTGTGCCGAAAGCTCGGTAAGCGCTGGCATGGACCTGTGACCGTGGTGGAGTGCTTCTACAGCGATTTGCAGGCGGAGCTGGCAGAGGCGGACCGCGGGGCACCGGTGGCATATCGGCTGGCCCTACCGCCGCACTGGCGCATTCACGACGTGTTTGCGCAGCACCGCCTGAAGCCGTACATCTCCGGCAAGGATGAGTTTGCATCTCGAGCACAACTACCCGTACCTGACCCGGTAATGGTAGATGGGCAAGCGGAAGCTCACGTGGACAAAATCCTGGCGTATCGTGTACGCATGGTCAAGGGCAAATCTGTGGAGGAATGGAAGGTACGCTGGACGGGCTACTCGGCAGCTCACGACCAGTGGCGCTCCAGAGACAAGATGGACAGAGGCGGGGAAAATCAGCAGCTCAAGGAGTTCGAGGCACGACGATTAGGCATGCAGGCGGACATGCTGAAGTCCACTGAGCATGACCGACGGCAACGTCAACAGCGACAGCCCGTTCACCTTGGCGTCACCTTATCCCAGCTAATGGAACACCCATGTGACGTTCCGGAAGTGGATTCTCCACCGGAAGACTTCTGTCTGCCGTGGGAGCGGGTGGAAACCTTGGGGAATGGAGAGCTAGTGGTGATCACCGACCTTGAAGAGCGGAAGACCCGGCCAGTGAGAATCTTGGTGTTGTTCAGCGGAACTGGATCGGTGGAAAGGGAGTTTGCCAAGTGCTTCCCGTCTGCCTCGGTGGTTACGCTCGACAACGACCCACGCTGGCAACCTAACCATCTCGCATCAATGGAGGACTGGGACCCCACTCAGTATCCACCGGGATTCTTTGATGTCATCTGGGCCAGCCCTCCATGCACCCAGTACAGTCAGGCGCGCACTACGGGAGGCCCTCCTGATCTGGAAGGAGCAGACAAGAGTGTGAAATGCACCCTGGATGCTATCGAGTACTTGAAGCCCAAGCACTGGTTTCTTGAAAACCCTGAGGGAAGATACCCGAATGCACTGCGGTTGCGGTCAGTGGTTCGTAAACTGCCACAGCCTCTTTTTTGCACCTACTGTAAGTATGGAGAGCGATATCGTAAGCCGACATGTATCTGGACTAGCTCACCTCCACCAACGCCATTGCTGGAGTGTACCTCGCGGACACCTTGCGCATGTAAATGGGCCACCGGAGGGCACCCTGAGACTGCTCAGCTTGGACCATCGTCTTCACAGCAACCAGGGGCGCGAGATGCTCACGCCGTGTACCCCGTACCAGCTCCGTTACTGCGTCATCTCTTCCACCATCTTCAATTCGGGGAGCTTGATACCTGAAGACACCGGGAGCGGCATCGGGAGATAGGCCGCTCTTGAGGGGGGAGGAGTTGTACCGGGAGGTACGAGCAGCGGGGTTGCATGCTACAGAGATCTGGTTGCATGCTGCCGACGAGTGGTTGCATGATACAGATGCCTGGTTGCATGCTGCGTATGCCTGGTTGCATGCCACAGATGCCTGGTTGCATGCTACAGATGCCCGGTTGCATGCCACGGAGGCCAGGTTGCATGCTACAGATGTCAGGTTGCATGCTACAGAGGCCCGGTTGCATGCCACGGAGGCCGGGTTGCATGCTACAGATGTCAGGTTGCATGCTACAGAGGCCAGGTTGCATGCGACAGAGGCCAGGTTGCATGCTACAGATGTCGGGTTGCATGCTACAGAGGCCAGGTTGCATGTCACGGAGGCCAGGTTGCATGCTACAGATGTCAGGTTGCATGCTACAGAGGCCAGGTTGCATGCCACAGAGGCCAGGTTGCATGCGACAGATGTCGGGTTGCATGCCACAGAGGCCAGGTTGCATGCGACAGAGGCCAGGTTGCATGCGACAGATGTCGGGTTGCATGCCACAGGGGCCAGGTTGCATGCGACAGAGGCCAGGTTGCATGCTACAAAGGCCAGGTTGCATGCTACAGATGTCTGGTTGCATGCATGCCACAGAGGCCAGGTTGCATGCGACAGATGTCGGGTTGCATGCCACAGGGGCCAGGTTGCATGCGACAGAGGCCAGGTTGCATGCTACAAAGGCCAGGTTGCATGCTACAGATGTCTGGTTGCATGCCACAGAGGCCAGGTTGCATGCAACAGAGACCAGGTTGCATGCTACATATGCCAGGTTGCGTGCTGGTGACGGGTGGTTGCATGCTGCAAGGGCCTTGTTGCATGCCGGTCACAGCTGTATGAAGAAATAATTGATGGCAAGGCAGATTTCAAGAGAAGATCTGCAATGACAATAATTATATTGAGGATCTGGTGGATTCCAGAAAGATCTGCAATGGCAATATCGTGATCTGCCTGATGATTGGTGGAGGAGTACCAGAATCAGGCATATATGTGCACATGATTGGTCGATGGCAGATGTCAATACAGGAATCCTGCTAGTGATTGTTAGAGAGCAACATGTTGAAAGGGAAGCTTGGAAAAGTGGACCTCAGTTAGTGTTGATCAAGAGAATGAATTAAGGACAAGTTTTACATGTTAGTATTAGGCTGTATGCCAAGACTGAACATAAGGATATAGATGTATTAGGTTTGAGACCAGACATTATATCGGAAAAGTGATTGTAATTCTAGGCTAGAGGCCAGAGTTTGTCATGCAATAAAACAGTGGAATATAAGACTGTGAAGTTAATATTACACACCAAAAACAGCAGAAAACATAAAAAGAAAAGAAAGAAGATAAAAGAAAAGAAAGAAAAATAAAGATGTATAAGTTATCAGGGTGCCTGGTACAAGCATCCTCTGTTGGGCCAGTGCATTATTTTCGAGCATCTTCGCCTGGGCCTCGTGGGCCATTTTCGCAGTCTCGGCAGTGGTCCTTTGGAAAGACTCCTGTGCCTCCTTCAAAAGCGAGTCCCGAGAAGTAAGCGCCTTCGTGTTCTCCTCCAGCAAAGCCTGTTGCGCCTTCGTGTTCTCCTCCAGCAACACCTGCTGCCCTGACCAGAATGAACCCAATGTTGTCTGGTGCTCCTTGGCACGAGTCTCCTCCCGTTGCTTCGCCTCGGCCATCTGCATCTGCAGGGCTTCAGCGTGCTTCGTCGTAAGGAGCTCCACTGTCTTACGGCTTTCGTCTCGCTCGGCAGACAGGGCCGAAGCCAGCTGTTTTTCCCCACGCAGACGTTCATCCTCCACCTTCTTCTGCATCTCTTCTCGAAGGCTCGCCAGTGTCTCATCCGCCTTCTTCTTCTCGGCCTCCACTGCTTCCTTGGCCTTCTTCAGCTCATTAAGGTCCCGCTCGCTTTCTTCACGTTTCCGCTTGTCACCGACGCTCTGCAGCCTCCGCGTCTCGTCGTTCACCGACACCGCGAGCAAGGCACTCCTCAACTCCCCCTCTTTCACGTTCTGCGGAGGTCCGTCCATGCGTAACAAAACATCGGTCAGTACGTACCAAGCTGTAACAAAAAAAACAGACGATTGTAACTCAAGCAAAACTCCGTACTCACCTGCTTAGCCACATGCATGGCAACTGCTTCCGGCGGAGGCTGCTTCTTCCCCCCTCGCCGTCCGACGTCGCCCATGTCTTCGTCGCTGCTGTCATCCTCTTCGGCAAGATCCATAGGTACACGCACTACCGGGGCTTTGCCCTTCCCGCCTGGGATAGGGGTCGTGGTCTTCAGGGTGGAAGGCGGCTTCCGCGAGCTTCCAGTCGGGAAATCCTCATACACGGCGGTTTGGCCCTTGTTGCCTAAGACGATCTTCCCCACTACTCGCGCAGGGGCGTTTTTATTGAATTGGCTGCCCGCCAAGCACCACTTCCTAGCCTCAAACTTCCCACCAGCCTCTTTGCCCCCCAGCTTCTCTGCTTCCTCGATCTTCTTCCAGAACATCCCCAGGACCTTATTGAACAACCTGTAGTGCTCGTTCTCCTTCTCAATTTCAGGTCTGGTTATCGGCCCATCTTTTCTGTCTTCCACCAGGCGCGTGACGACGCCTGTCAGAGAAGCCTTCGAGCCACTCTTCTTTGTTATTCGCACGTGCGGGTAGTCGCCGGCATACTTCTCCTTTCGCTTCATCTCCAGCTTCCGCTCATACACAGCGGAAGCCTGGAACATCGTGCAAGTAACGTCGCCCGGCTTGGGGTCATTGCCGTTTATCGCCATGTAAGTGGCGTGCCACTGGCCAACCCATGTCAGGCAAACGAACCTGTGGGCACCAACAACCTCCTTATTCATATATCTTGACTATGTATGTACTACAAACGAATGTGTTACAAATGAAGTTGGGTCAGTGACAGGTTCATGGTCAGGCAAACGAACCTGTGGACACCACGAAACTCCTTGTGCATGGTGGTGGACACCCTCATTCCTTGCACCACTTCAAACCGGAACTCCAGGTACCGCTCGCACTTGATAGAAGCCTTGAAGGCTGGGATGATCGACTTTCCCTCCAGTATGCCGCTCTTGTTCAGTATCTTGTTTACCTGCTGATCAGGAACAAACTTCTGATAACTGACAATCACCCCGCTGTTCCCCACTTCCTCGGAAAGACGCGCGTCGAGATATTTCGGGCTGGTCTTCGGGTCGGCTGATATCGTGGTTTTGAGCTTATCTATAGGACCTTTGCCTGCTGGCAGTGCAATCCTCGTAATACCCTCCACCTCCTGGAACTTTTCGATACAAAAAAATAGTGCCTCGGGAACAGTAGGCAATACTTCGCAATCGTGTCGGGGATGCAATATAAGGATGGCGTCGGCGTAAGGACAGTCCTTTGGCATCTCGTACAACATGGTCTTCACCGTCGAAACGAACACCAACTCGGGTTGCAGCCGTTTGTTCTTCAGCTTGAAGGACAGAAGAAACCCCCATCGTTGCGGCTCCGGCTCCTTTTCGCTTTTGGGCTCCCAGGTCGAAGGGTCGGTGGCGTCCGTGCAGGCTGCATAACCTTTAAGCACTTCTTCCATCTCCGGGGTATGATCCTGGTTAAAAATAAATGGCTCGCTGATTTCACAGCCACTGTTCTGCAACATCAGGACCAGGTCAGCGTAGGTGTATGGCGCCTGCAACGTCCAATTTTCAATTACCTGCATGCGCTGGTCAGCCACCGCACCCCTCGTCTCGTGTTCTTCGGTAGCAAGGGGGTTGTCTTGAAGTACCATTTGTGCCAGCGCTACGGGATCCCACCCTTGATCGGTCTCCTCTTCCAACCCAGTCAAAATGATGCCCGGGAGGTCCACGATTTCTGGTACCTGATTCAACAACGTAGGACCACTGGCTTCGCCAGAGGACACCGCCGTCTCCCCCAAGTCCCCCTGCTCCAAGGCTTCAGACGCTGTCTTAGCCAAATCCGAGACGTCAGTGGGTGCAAGGCTGTCGCGACGCTTGGTTTCCATTTCAGCGACTGTTCGGGGATCACCAACGCCTGTAGTTTCGCTTGCATGTGCGCTGCCCTGTGCGCTGCCCTGTCCGCTGTTGTCACTGCCGTCCTGCAGAAGCTCGTACTTCTTCTGCAGCAGCTTTATCCGATAAAGGCTCCTACCGTGCGGATCCCAATCATGCGCTGGTGCTGATTGGATAAATGTTGGTTCAGCTGGTGTTTCTGGTTTCCCCGAGCCATACGGTAACCCATCGTGCACAGTGTCGATCTCGTCGTTCGTCATGAGCGCCACTTCTCTGAAGGCCGACCCGGCAGGCAACTGTTGCCCCATATATACCGCAAACTTCGCGTCCTCGTAAGTCATTTCGTCGAAATACCTGTCAAGTTCCTGCCGTTCAGACTCATCCAACTTTCGACTGTGGGCATCCTGAAGCAGGCACAACATCCGCTGCCCCAGATTGAAAGCCTCGCGACCTTCAGGCTGTACGATGTAGTGTGGGTCGAGATCCACTTCTAGAGGAACCTCCATAAGATGTCCTGTCGACGTAGGATCTAAATATCGGACCATGACCTTCTTGTCCTGTATTGTGTAAAAAACAACACACAAAACATAGTTCGGAGGGTCCGTAATCTCGGCGGCGAGATTGAGAGCAACCAGTTCCCCACGGTCCGTATCGTTCCCCCGAAGCAAGCGAGGTGCCCCTCCTTCAGATGGTTCTTTCAGAATGCTGCAGAGGTGCGTGCGGACGAACGCATCTCCCGGCACCGTACCTGAGGACACGCCATGTTCCATCAAGAACACGGAGGACGCGCCAAAGTGAAAATTAGGTTTTCGAACAGTACCTGGGGATGATGGTTGAGAGGAGACAGACACGGCTGCCCTATCCCTCATTTCCTCCAGAAGATCCACGCAAGTCTGGTGGGCATATCGTTCCCACTCCGTTTTCGCCTTTTGGTCGTCGCTGTCTCCGGTCCAAGGTGCGCAAACTTTTTTTAAGCGATCGAACCGTCGCATTATGTCTATGTCCACCAACCGACGCGACGCATCTTCCGAGTGCAAGCTGAACAGGCAACCTTTCCGAAGATACGCAAACCCTGCTTCGTCTACGATCCGAAGAGATTCAAGCTGAGCGAGATCTTCTTTTGTCTCGATGGACGAGCCCAAATCTATTAGCGTATCTTTATCAACACCCGCCTTCTGCTTCCCGACGCACCGCGCTATCACCGCCGAATCCGTCTTCAACTGCGTGCCGTCATTCTTAAACTTCTGGATATCTTCCAGAAGTTTATCATCATGAAACACCTCCTCCAAAGGACCTATTACAATTGACGGTAGCATAGATGACATTGCGAAAGGTTTTGTATGCAGCACAACGGGCTCTGTTTAACCCTGCGAAACTCCCCGCCCAAGTCTTCGAAAACTTGGGCGGTCACTATCATCGCCCCGCCCAAGTCTTAGGAAAGTTGGGCGGTCACTGTCATCGCCCCGCCCAAGTCTTAGGAAACTTGGGCGGTCACTGTCATCGCCCCGCCCAAGTCTTAGGAAACTTGGGCGACTTGGGCGGTCACTATCATCGCCCCGCCCAAGTCTGCGAAAAGTTGGGCGGTCACTGTCATCGCCCCGCGCAAGTTCTAGAAAACTTGGGCGGCCACGGTCATCGCCCCGCCCAAGTTCTAGAAAACTTGGGCGGTCACTGTCATCGCCCCGCCCAAGTTCTCGAAAACTTGGGCGGTCACGGTCATCGCCCCGCCCAAGTTCTCGAAAACTTGGGCGGTCACTGTCATCGCCCCGCCCAAGTTCTAGAAAACTTGGGCGGTCACGGTCATCGCCCCGCCCAAGTTCTCGAAAACTTGGGCGAAAACCTGGGCGGTCACGGTCATCGCCCCGCCCAAGTTCTAGAAAACTTGGGCGGTCACTGTCATCGCCCCGCCCAAGTTCTCGAAAACTTGGGCGGTCACGGTCATCGCCCCGCCCAAGTTCTCGAAAACTTGGGCGGTCACGGTCATCGCCCCGCCCAAGTTCTCGAAAACTTGGGCGGTCACTGTCATCGCCCCGCCCAAGTTCTCGAAAACTTGGGCGGTCACGGTCATCGCCCCGCCCAAGTTCTCGAAAACTTGGGCGGTCACTGTCACCGCCCCGCCCAAGTTCTCGAAAACTTGGGCGGTCACTGTCATCGCCCCGCCCAAGTTCTCGAAAACTTGGGCGGTCACGGTCATCGCCCCGCCCAAGTTCTCGAAAACTTGGGCGGTCACGGTCATCGCCCCGCCCAAGTTCCCGAAAACTTGGGCGGTCACGGTCATCGCCCCGCCCAAGTTCTCGAAAACTTGGGCGGTCACGGTCATCGCCCCGCCCAAGTTCTCGAAAACTTGGGCGGTCACTGTCATCGCCCCGCCCAAGTTCTCGAAAACTTGGGCGGTCACGGTCATCGCCCCGCCCAAGTTCTCGAAAACTTCGGCGGTCACGGTCATCGCCCCGCCCAAGTTAGCTCGAAAACTTGGGCGGTCACGGTCATCGCCCCGCCCAAGTTAGCTCGAAAACTTGGGCGGTCACGGTCATCGCCCCGCCCAAGTTCTCGAAAACTTGGGCGGTCACGGTCATCGCCCCGCCCAAGTTCTAGAAAACTTGGGCGGTCACGGTCATAACCCCGCCCAAGTTCTAGGAAACAAGGACCCTCATATCAGGTAAGCGTTCAAATATGAAACAGCATAACAACGGTACGCGTCTCGCAAGATGAGCAGCAATAGCAGCAACTCCAGCGGCAGGAGATTGTCAAAGCAGAAGACTCTTCAAATTGCACAGTCCAATATTCCCGGACTATGCGAGGGCGGTTTCAGCTGTGGGTGCGATCGGAACTGCAGTTTCTTGTTCAGCACATTCAAGGGCAATATGGACCATAAGGAGCGCATGGGCCAAACTGAGTTCAAGTCTTACATTATGGCAACTATGCGCAAAGCGATGGTGAAGCGCGAGTCTGGAGAGCGTGTTCTTGGCACCCTGAAGCTTTTCGAAAAGGAGATCTGCGAGGAGGCGTTCAGAACAGTGTGGGCGCTCCCCAGGAGCTCGTACCAGCGATATAAGGCACTTATCCTTGAAGAGAAGGGGGAACTACCGGCAACAACTGCATTCCCTGTGGCGAAGGCGGTGGTGACGAAGATTTCCTACCACGAGGAGGTGTTCCGCGAGTGGGCGGATTCGAATATGTTGAAAGGAGCACCACAGAGGATGCTGGTAAGTGGTGCGCGCCAAATTCCACCCATCGATTATGGTGTGCAGTACGACTTGTATAAGTTCGACACAGAGGACCAGTGGGCAGTATGTGCTGAAACCTTCAAAATATACGTGAAAAACCTGCTCAAGGCTCGAGACATAACGGTAAGGGCGAAGGTGGAGGTGTCCGGAATCTGCACGACATGTGACGATCTGGGTGCAGAGAGGGCTCAGCTTCTTGGACAACAGGGTCGCGATCCTGCACGCTGGGACGCCTATTCTGCTCGTTTCGCGCGACACGACTACATTCACAGGTTGCAACGCACGTGTTATGACCTCAGGCGGAAGGAGGGTTCTGACCCCGACGGTCGGATCGACTCCATAGCGGCGGACGGCGCGGCAAATCAGAACACGGTTGTTCCGCATGCCCCGCATCAAGTTAAGGGCATCAGCGAGAAGAAACAGCATTTCTTTAACCTACACCAGCAGCTCACGATACTTCATGGCTCGTTGCTTCTATTTTCCGTTGGGCTCCCTTGGAGCGGGGCTAAGGGTGCAAACATGCTGCTCACGACACTGTGGAACTTGTTGCACTACACCGCACAAGGTCGCGCATGCAAGCGCTACTTCCGGAAGGAGCTTCATTTGCAGCTGGATGGTGGCTCAGAAAACCGGAACAAGAACACGTTCGCGTTTTGTGCGGTGTTGGTGCACTACAATATTTACAACGTGGTTGTCTTCCACCGTCTGATGGTCGCGCACACCCATAACGACTGCGACGGTTGGTTTGGACTCATCAAGATGTTCATATTTGGGAAAGACGCGCGCAAATCTGGAGTGTGGCTGTTGACGCTGGAATCGTGGATTGGCTGGTTACGAAGCTGGCCGGTGAAGAAGTTCACCAAAATCACGGACGTACACGGCCAACAGTTGGACTTCAAGGCTTGGCTGGAGCCGCACATAAACCCAAAGTTTGAAGGCTATTCTGGGAAAGTCAGGCGTACACACCTGATGCACTTCGAGAAGGACGTGGATGGTGTTACACGCCTGAAGTACAAGTTTGGAGAACAATACGCAAACCACATGCCTGACGGAGTGGATGAGGATCTCCGCAAGGGCCTGGAGGTAATGAAAACTTACCCAGCTTTCGACAGCAGCCCCACGTTAGAAGGGGTGAAGCCGCTAGACCCGAAGGAAGAGAGGGAAACTCGCACTGCTTTCAGTCGCATGTGCGACTACATCCACTACCGTATTCCAAGTGACACGCTGGACACGTTGCTCGGGTACTTTCCCTTGCCCAAGACCGCCGAGGACTACGATGCCTGGGCTGGACCGACGCCGACCCCACAGGCTCCTGTGGATTTGAAGGAGCTTTACGAGAACGCCTGGCACAAGAAGCCAGTGCAGGAGGAGGTGCCAGAACGGACGATGCCCGAACAGTTCGAAGTGTTATCCGATGGTCGCAACGTGTTAAGCAAGGACCTTCCGCGGAAACCTCCACAAGAGATCGTGCGCAAGTGCGTGGAGAAAGCGAGGGACGTCGAGTCCGTCGATTTTGGGTTCGTCCCGTTGGTCGGTTGCGAGCACCTCGACTTCATTGTTAGGTCTTGCAAGTATTATGCCTACCTGAGTCTTAGCTGTGTGTCTTACGCGTCGGCTGCCATTGCAGGTACACGGTGGCCGAGTGTAAAGCAGCGTTGCACCACCTGGGAGTTGAACTTCCTGAACGCCCACTCAAGGAGCCGTTGGCGAAGGCCTTATTTGACGCGACGGATGTCGCCCGAAAGGCCCACCACGAACAACTCAGAGTCCTTCGAAAAAAAAAGCCGAGCGACGACAGGTGAGGAAACCGGGGAGGAAGCGTCGCCGGGTACGGAGCAGGCCTTGCCTGCAAGAACTTCCGAAGCCGGCGGAGCTGCGCGGGCGGCGCCATCACTCGAGGCTGTAACAGCCACTACACAGGCAAGACGAGAAGGAGCTGCTGCGCGAGGCCCGCAAACCAACGAAGCTATGCCTACTCGACCACAGGCACCGGCAGCACGAGGGCCAGGCGCAGGTGACCGAGGATGCCCTGCTCCTGCAGCGCCACAGGGAGATCAAGCACGAGCTCCAAGTGACAAGCGTGCACGCAGTTCGCCATTGGCAAATGCGTCCCCAGGGAGCAAGTCTCCACCCGGGAAGTCTCGACAAGCGCGGGGTCGTGAAAAGGGACGAGTGCTATTCCGAGCGGCCTCTGTGATCGGTCCGACAGGCGCCCTTATAACGGACAGCTTCGCTCCTGACGACGATTGCTTTTTCGAGGATGCAAACCATATTGCGGAGCAGGTGGAGAACGCGCATCCCCCGGAGGCGGCCACTGGACAGTTCGCAGGCGTCTCGATGGACGAGGACGACGAGGACGACGAGGACGACGAGGACGACGAGGACGACTCGGACGACCCGGACGACGACATACCGTTGGCCTACCGTAACCTTCCTACGGACTACACCATCGACATGCTGGCGAAGAGTGCGGGCAAAAGTATCGCAGTTACGGTGGCCGCGGGCAACGACGGCTGCAGCTTTACTATCCGCATGCCTGGGAACAACGCCGTGTCCATGCCCATGCATTTCGTGGAGGTCTTGGAGGTGGATCTGAACACGAACAGAGTGAAGTGGGGGTTTTGGCTTCCATGTGCGCCTCTGCTTTTGCCGAGAACGAGGAGAACAAGCAAAACCTTCTCTGACTTGAACAGCTTGTTCGCGGAAAACGCCTTCTGGAGAGCCGCTCCGAAAGTGACAGGTTGGTACGACTTCGATGCGAGTGAGATCCTGACTTGCTGGGACGAACCTCCTGGCAAACCTGCTGTCGGCGGAGTTCCAGGAGGACCTGAAAAGGCAGAACTTCTGAAGGTGGCCAGGGAAAACTTGGCCTCCGAGGCGTTGGACAGGTGAAGGTAAGCAACACAGCCTCATTCATTCCTCGTGGCACGCACACTAGATTGCAATGGCCACACGGCGTGAAACTTATTGTTTTTCATACATGTAAATATACGGTTTATTTGTGTACAGTCACGTGACATAAGTGTTAGCTACCAAGCATACGTCTCCTCATTGCACGCGCTAGCATCAAATATGCGCGCCAGGGTGCAGGTTCTTAACATACGCCCGCAAACTGCGCATCTCCTTTCATCTTCCCGCAGCAGATCGCTTTCCAGCTCTGTCAGGGCACCGTGCGTTGTTTCGCTGTAGCGGTTTCTATTTCGCCAGGCCCGCCACTCCAAATCTGAGTATCGGTGGTAGATCCACCCGCCCTCATACCAATACACGAGATGCCTCACACCGAACCTTTCGCTGGATCTACGGCCGTGGACGTACATCGGCCAAAAACTCCACCAGTGATAGGTCCTGAGATTAACTGCATGTTGCCCGAAGTCCTCCCAGTCTTCGTCTGCTTGTTCCCGCGCTTGCTGTCACAAGCGGAGAATTAAAGGGTCTTCAGGAACCCATTGGCCTTGTTGTAACTGGCAGTCGCGAAACGTAAAAGTATCGAAAGGCCATATCCAATACTGCAATATTCCAATATTGGCCATACTGGTGTAGGTAGTCTAAGGTGCGGGTTGTGGTTCTATGTCACGAACGCAGGTGTGTGCAAACGGCCTCCGGTTACGACTCCTCCAACATATACCCTAAAACCCTGAACCTTGGACGCCCCGATATATCCATGTGCAGCACACCTGTAGGAACACCTGCCGCGGGATATTTTGCCTCTGACGTATTTTAATGTTTCCCGCGAAATAATACAGTTAACCGGTCTTCTTTGCTGCCGAGAATCGTGCTGGAATAGCCTGTTCAGGGCAAATTTACCCGCTGAATGCCCATGTTGGGTCACATGAAGCCTGAGGGAGCATCACCCCTGGCTGGTTTCACTCCCGAACAACTTTTCCAGCACAATAGCTTTTGAAAATATCTCCTTTGCTGCTCACTTTCGCCCGATGAGAAGAATTTTAGTACGTGACCCTCCAAACACCCTAAAATGGGCCATAAATCTGCTGGATCTCTCCCATGTAAGCAAATAGATGCATTTTTGGAAATGTCAAAATATTACATATTCTAATAGTGCAAAAATCTAACATTTCGTTCACAAACATAAGGCAAAATCATAACTTTCCACACCTAACACGATACTTCCACCTTTCCCGTTTTCTTGCCGCACGCGTGGCTCGCGTGGCTACTTTGAAGAGTCAAAAACCAGATTTTTCGAAATTCCTTCAAGGACTATTCAAATTAACCCTCATATTTGTCATTCAGAACCCCAAAAACCAATTTGGCAGACAATTTAATGCTTTCTCATTTTTTTCTCATTTACGCCCGCGTGTCTCATTTTTGCGATATGGTCGTTGGGGGGAGGGGAGGGGGGGGTCCCTACAAATTTAGGAATCGTAGGTAGGGCCATGTTTGCCTTGTATCTACCTTGTGTCTGGATGGCCAAAAACCACGACCAGACATGGCCATGTTTAGTCAGTTTTTACGCGGCGCAACACCACCCAAGTAGGGCCATGTTTGGTCGTGGTTTTTGGCCTTACTTACCCCTTACTTACCTTGTACCTACCCAATGTCTAACGCACCATACGTACGCACGTGAATGCATGAATCACTTAGACATTGGGTAGATACAAGGTAAGTATGGCCATGTTTATACATAAACAAGGTAAGTAGGGCCCTACCTATCATGTATCTGTACTCAAGTACAAGGTA